>WAAB01017713.1:20132-77565 GCA_013389865.1 Piaya cayana
TGTGTCAAAGGCTTTACTGAAGTCCAGGAAGACCACATCCACAGCCTTTCCCTTGTCTAGCAGCCAAGTCACTTTGTCATAGAAGGCGCTGAGGTTA
This sequence comes from Piaya cayana, assembly GCA_013389865.1. Lineage (NCBI taxonomy): Eukaryota > Metazoa > Chordata > Aves > Cuculiformes > Coccyzidae > Piaya > Piaya cayana. The sequence goes on from WAAB01017713.1 coordinate 20,230, forward strand.
GTTTGGCAAGACCTGCCTTTTGTGAACCCATGTTGGCTGGGCCTGATCACCCGGTTTTCTTGCAAGTGCTTCATGATAGCACTCAACATCACCTGTTCCATGACTTTCCCTGGCACTGAGTTCATCCCTTAGAGATTATCTGATGCCTTGTGTGTATCCAGTATGACATACATTGTTTATTCCTCATCCTTACTTATTCCAAGTTGCTACAAAATCATAAATTTCAGATACAGTTTTTCACATAAATTAGTGTCAGAGAAATTTGCCTCATTTATATATTTTTTCTCTTTTAATTCTGTGGAAAACAAGAGAACAGATGCAACCTCAGAGGTGTCTAGCATACAGCACTGGCAGAGAGCTCTGACGGAGCATAGCGGGGAGGGCTGGAATTCATACGTGGATGTGAAGAACAGCATCCACACTGACACGTTTGTTACATTTGGGTTCCTCTGAAGATGCCATCAAGCTTCTCATTTCCCTTTTCATGGCTACGTACAGGATTCTGAATGAGCCCGTTTTATTCCTTTTTGTTCTGACACTGATTTACGCACTCCTATCATACTTGTAGTTATATCCTTCTCTTTACTTAAAAATTAATTTAGTGTATTCCCAACCCAAGAAACCCATTGGAAACTAACTAGTATTTAAATCATGCCCCCTTGCTACTGGTACAACTAGAGGTATATGTCACACAGGATATCTCTCACAGCATGGCCTTTTCATTCCCTAACAGTGATGGAATTGAAGCATGCTTTCATTAACTTCAGTACTTTTTCAAGGTCAGTTGAAGGCACATACATAAAATCAGTCTAAATTGCCTTAATACACTGATCACATAGGAGGTATTCCCCCAGCCTTTTACAGTAAACAATTAGATAAATAAATCTGTCACATCCCACACTACTCCCCACTGCATTTCAGGCTGGTGGGCCAGTAAGGGTAATAGATAAAATATGGGGGTCATTTGGGATTCTACCCAAGACATTACTTCCGGCTCTTTGGAATGGAAAGGAGGATTAAAACACAGACTAGCATTTTGATAGCCAGTTTACAGCTGCATCTTAGCATCAACACAGTGAGGTAGGAGAGAAGCTGTAATGAAATGCAGTAATGGTGCACTTGTTAATGAAGTAGCAATGAAGATGTCAGAGACTCAGAATAAAATTTTACTGTGGCACATGGGTAAGGGGTGCAAAATAATAAGAGAAAATGTGGTTAAAAGGAAAACTGTGCCTGTTTAGCAGGAATTTGTCAACCTGCATGAATCTAAGCAGTTAGCTAGCAGAACTAGTGTACCTGCAATCTGTAAGTAGGATACAGATTGCTTACCACTATATTTTACTTTGCTGACAGCCTGTTTTACCTTTGTTTTCCCTTCTGCATCCAAAGATTTAGCAGGACAGTAGCATTAAATTTCCAGAGGGCAGACTTTGAACTCTTTAGAAGGCTGGTTGGCAAAGTCTCATGGGAGACAGTCCTTAATGGCAAGGGAGCCCATGAGGACTGGGAGCTCTTCAAAAAGGAGATCCTAGCAGCTCAGGAGAAAGCCATCCCCATGTTCCAGAAAAAAAGTCGACAGGGGAAAAAACCAGTTTGGTTGNTATGAAGAAAAGGCTGAGGTACTTAATGCCTTCTTTGCCTCAGTCACCATCAGAAGTGGTGTGACCAGCAGGTCCAGGGAGGTTATTCTCCCTCTGTACTCCGCACTGGTGAGACCGCTCCTTGAATACTGTGTGCAGTTCTGGGCCCCTCAGCACAAGAAGGATGTTGAGGCTCTGGAGTGACCCCTCTTGGATTAACTGAAGTACAGCACATAGTATGTACAACTGTGAGAACAAAACTCATTAAAATTTTCGTTATTCTTTTATTTATATTGTAGTTGTGACTGAAACTCCCAGTCAAGAACACAGACCAATGTGTACTTATAAAAGGAATAGGGAAATTGTATTACTATTATATTAGATTTATAATGACATTGGCTCTAAGCATTGTCAGGCTGGCACCACCAAGACAGCACCCTGACAGTGGACTCCAGGAACAGCAAGAAAAATGAAGTGAATGTGATGGTGGAAGACATAGTCACTTTGCAGAGAAAATGTTCAAGCAGGAATATCTCACTCTGAGATTAGAAATCACTTGTGAAAGCCACATACAGACTAAAGGAAGACATAATTTTGTACCTTAGTTTTTGCAGTATTTTATTACATAATTATCACTTACAGGAATCGTAACAGAAGTTGCTTTCAGGTTGGAGAATAAAGTGAATAGCTGGAAGGGCAGTGTGAAAGACTGGAAGAGGATAATTAAGTAACAGGTACTTGGAAAGAAGAGGAAAATAGACATTTCTGTTTTGTTTTACTGAATACAGAGATATAATTTCTCAGAAGTTCCCTATTATTTTGAAATCAATAATTTGGTCTCAAGTGGGAGTGTTGGGTTTTGTATTACACATCTCAATATATGTTTTCTTTCTTCTTCCCAATTTTCTTTTTCAGGTTACCTGTTCAAATTTAACAAATGGAGGGAAAACAGAACTTCTAAAATCAGGAAGCTCCAAATCTACACTAAAGCACATATGGACAGAAAGTAGCAAAGACTTGTCCATCAGCCGACTGCTGTCACAGACTTTTCGTGGAAAGGAAAATGATACAGATTTGGACCTGCAATACGATCCACCAGAAACTTATTCTGAACAAGATCTCTGGGACTGGCTAAGGAACTCCACAGACCTGCAAGAGCCTCGGCCCAGAGCAAAGAGAAGGCCCATTGTCAAGACTGGGAAATTTAAGAAAATGTTTGGCTGGGGTGATTTTCATTCCAACATCAAGACTGTGAAGTTAAATCTGTTAATAACAGGGAAAATTGTTGACCATGGCAATGGGACGTTTAGTGTTTACTTCAGGCATAACTCCACTGGTCAAGGGAATGTATCTGTGAGCCTAGTGCCCCCTACAAAAATAGTGGAATTTGACTTGGCACAACAGACAGTGATTGATGCCAAAGATTCCAAGTCCTTTAACTGTCGAATTGAGTATGAAAAGGTTGACAAGGCTACCAAGAACACACTCTGCAACTATGATCCTTCAAAAACCTGTTATCAGGAGCAGACCCAGAGCCATGTGTCATGGCTCTGCTCCAAGCCCTTTAAAGTAATCTGTATTTACATTTCCTTTTATAGTACAGATTATAAACTAGTACAGAAGGTGTGTCCTGATTACAACTACCACAGTGACACACCCTACTTCCCGTCAGGGTGAGGACCAACATGCCTCTGAGACTGATGCCTGGGAAATATAAAATGTCATATGACAGGGCTGTAACCTCAAAGAGGAAGGCCACATCTATTGCCTGGAATGTGTCTACCTGCTGCTGCTGATGTCAAATGGCTGCAAATATGTTAGTGGAAAACAATCTAATGTAATTTTTGCCCAGTCAGCATCATGTATCACTCTAGTTGTAAATCAGTATGCATTTGCAATAAAACCATGCACATACACAGAGATACACATACCTTTCAGCTCACGTCTATTGAGGTTCATGTTAAGGGAGCTTTCATTGTCTGAAGGTTTCAACATAACCTATCATCAAGCAAAATGGATTAACTAGACAGAGTATGGTTTCTAACACAGACTGTTATGGAAATCTCTTTGAAAGTCCTTTGAGTACACAACAATCAATAACCCCCACATGTGTATTCTACTGCTTGGAGTAGCTGTACTGGTAAATAATACTGTAGGAGTAAATACTTGTTAAAATTGGAAAAATGTGTGTCTAGAATTCAGTATTCCTTATTATATAAACACAGCAAAGCATTGTGACTTTTTTTCCAGCATACAGTAGGCACATTCAAGGTGGTGTTAGGTGGCTCTTTTTCTGTGGAGTGAGCCTGTTACTAGTAAAGATGAGCAAACATTTGAAATTTACATGTTGGCGCACATTCTGGTTTCATGTTTCTCTGATTCAAGCTCTGATTCTTCAAACCTGTTTGAGTTTAGGCCAGCTAAGCTACGTGAAATACTCTCCAACTAAGAAGGAAAATGCCTGGCGGAGGACATGTAAGTTATAAGTGGCTGTCTTATCTTTATTATAAAATATTGTAACAAATTCAATATTGTATGAATGGTTTGTATTGTACATAGTTTAACTGGTGTTATTTGAGCTGCTTATTAATATTAACTTGTAGTAGTCTCTCTGCTTGTTATTGGTTAAAAGCAATCAAGGAAATGAGGAATCCATTTTATCAATGTAGCTGTAAAATCCATTAAGACAGAACTATGTACACAGCATTTATTCAGCTAAAGTGTTGTTGAAAGCTATACATATACAGCATTACAGTCTGCATTTAGATATTTTATTTCCAGAGAAAAAAATTGAACTGTACATAGAAATAAAAAATCTTAAAGTTGAGTTTCAATATGTATTGTGTAGACAGTAGTTTAAATGGTTCTGACAAGTGGATAACACTCTAAGTCTGACATGGTTTTCAGTCCTGCAAAGAGCGTATGTTCATATATATACAAATGTATTTATAAATCTTAGTGTGTGCATGCTTGTGCGTGTATATGTGTGTGTGTGTTGTGTGAAAATGCATACAGGCACATGTGTAGAATATACAAAAATTACTTGGGCCCCAATACTAGCAGGCAATTCTCATTACTGATGTGTCTTGCTGCCTTGAGTGGAAGCCTCCACTCAGATAAGAAACTACAGAGCAGGCCTTTAAATAAAGTGATTCATTACCATATATATAGAAGTGGGGAAACATGGAACGACTCTCTATGTACACAGGCCTGTCTTTGCCTTAATTCTAGCCTCCTCTGAGGTACTGATGTCTCTTTATGGGGTGAAGAGACCCCTTTTTATGGTATGAGAGAATTTGCTTCCTATAAACAAAAAACTTATACCTTTTATATATTTTTAAATGAATAATGACATACTTTACACCCAGCATCCAGATAACCAGCAACTATAATAAATTTGTGTCTAAAAGAAGGCTGCCCAAAGAAGAACTCAGTATTCCATCTTATATCTTTCAAAATTATCATTCCTGGCAATGCTACCTTCCCTCTTCCACCCTCACTCCTAGGTTCTCTGCTTTTCTGTCAAAGCTGTGAATGCAGATGAGAGTCAGCTTCCAAATATGCACAGTGTCATGAATAGATTCTCCAAAGTCCCAATGAACACTCCACCTGTCTTGCTGAAATGAGCAGAACTGAAATGAGAATGAAACCAAGTAAATGGAAAACATTACTAATAAGTAATGCTTTCCCATTGATGTACTGGTAGGAAAGGATACTTCTACATTATTATCACATTGTCTCCTTTGAACATACATTTGTGGGAATCTCTTCAGCACATATGACATTTCCTAGGACAACTTTGTGACACTGGCCCCTGTGTAAATTTGGAGAAAGAAATAGTCCAAACTGTATAGTCCAGATTCTGTTCTCATTCAGGAATATGCTGGGATACAATTTTTATTTTTGTTTTCCATTTTGACAGTAGTTGTGATTATACTGGTACTGTTTTTCCTCATTTGTGCTATTTGAAAAGTAACTGTTCTGATTATAAACTGTGAATGAATTTGTGCTGTAACCAAGAGAGAAATCTTGACTTTATTAAAGTCAGTGGGACTTTTGCTATTTGGTTTAATATAATGTAGAATTCCAGTGTTAAATATGATTAGAAAGCTTAGCAATCTGTATTATGATTAAGCATTATAGGCTTCGTGACCTCATTTACATTTCTGAAAATGGATGTGAAATACTACAACTGATACTATCCCATTATTTTCTTTCTTTTTTAAAACTTCCTATAAATATATGAAGTATATACATTCTGATCACATATATATTTATAAACTTTTAAAGTAAGATTAATACAGAAAGGAATTATTCATCATGCAACTGTTTTGATCCTTTTAATTGTGGTAGCTCATATTTTATCTGCCTCTGTCACATTTAGTCATATTTTTTAGTCTTAAACCTTTGGAGAACTTGCTATTTGTCATAAGAATTCTTGAGTTTGAACTTGGAAGACTTTTTCTGGTAATCTGGTTGTAGAACAGTGATCTAACATAAAAAAATATGATATGCTACTTAGGTGCTAGTTGGTTTCATCTAATTTAATATCTTTGGGAAGTATTTTGAGTTTGCTGATTTTGTTAAATAATGTTTTTTATTTTTCCATCTGAAAAAGGATTTTTATGAACTTGAGTGTGTTGATTTGGTTAAACTGTGTATGAATAAGCATTTGGGTATTGCACATAAACAATGCCTTAATGAAGGGCTAGGCCAGGCAAATGTTGCCTCACTATAATTCTGGACAAAATAAAGATTTATATCTCTAAAAGTGTATATTTAGGATTGAGGAAGCTTGAGTTATTGATTTTTAAGAAACTAAGAGACTAATTTTGATTACTTTTTTTTTTCCATTTAAAGGATATTTTCTGTTTTATTTTCACTACATAGAGAAGTCACAACTAGGGATATTTTAAAGAAACCAATTATTTCTGTTGCAAAAATACATGGATTATGCATCTTAGTAAGAATGAGTATGTTAAAGTTTGCTTGGATGACAGAACTCACGTGCCAGCTTCTGTGCTTTTCAGAAAAGGAATCCAGGATACAGTAAACAGGTGCTTTTACATTGCAAAAATCAAAATACTTCAGGGTAGGACAGAAAATATGTTTTCTTCTCTCCTTATGAAGTAGCTTGTAAAGTTTTATTTCTTTCTCCTGTTTTCCCAAATTTGCATGATAGAAAGCAAATGAATAATTTCATTTTTACAAAGCCCTTTTCTTTCAAAATTCTGTTAAAAAATTGTGTTGTCAGAAACTGTTGACATTTACTATACTAATTTACAGTGGACTACAAAATACTTCAAAGTCCATTCATAGGAGGGCAGAATGGAAGTCTTGTAGTGTTCTGGTGCGAGTTGGCCTGGATATTTAAGTAATGTCACTCAAGGGGCTTAGTCAGATGGGATTTTTTGCTGTGATTGAATCACTACATCCTCATGCATTCTGAATCCTGTGCTCTGACTTGGAAACCTGTAAGAATATCATAAACTACTTTGAAAAATATGTGTTGAAGAATTATGGAGGAAAAAAGGTGTTAAAAATATCTTCTATATAAACCTCAGGCATTTGATCTGATATATTATTCTTCACCAGAAGACACTAAACTGCAGTTTTAGAGTCCTATGAACCTTCTATGTCCATCTATCACAGTGGTTGTCAAATTGTATCAGCTTGCATCTATAAATGGAAGAGGATCTTGTCTCTAGTTACCGGTACTTAGTTGTGTGTGTAACATTGCCAGAGACCTCAAATGGACCATAAAGGATCTGTTGTGCTAGGAGCTGCAAAATACAGAAAAGTTTATATACTATCTGTTCAGAAACAGTTATGCCAAGAACTCCTAGGTTTTAAAACGATGTACTGCAGAGTTGTTATAAATCATATGTGTGTAAATCTGAGTCATATTGTTTATGAAATCAGTTGTTTTTAAAAAATATGCACAATTCTCAAAAAGCATTATTTTTTGTTACCTATATACACATCAATGAAATACAAGCAATCCTGACCATCTGCATGTCTTCTGATTCCACTGTATCAATTCTCTGAAGTCCTTTATGAGTTATCCTGTTACCATTTTGATATATAAATGCAATTACCATTTCCAAAAACACTGACAATGGAAGCACAGACTATGGCCTAATAGAGTCTTTTACTTTTTTTTCTTTCTTTCATTTTAACCATCCAAATGTGAACTTTGCTCATAAACTCCATGAAAGGGACTGATATATGTATGACATTAAGTGCTCTGATATTTATTTTGTTAATTATCTGTATGTTAATCTCAGTTAGGAATGAGGGTAGTCAGTAGCAACACATCTTGTGCATCAAAGACACTTGAGGATATTCCTAAATGGGTGTTCCACAACTTAAGTTAACTTTCAGTTGATGAACTTTAATATGTAAACTACAGCCCTTCAGAAAATTGGAGTAATAAGCTCTATTGGATATTTGATGTAAACTTTGGACTGTGTTTTTCTTAAGATCTCACCACTATTTGCCATAATATGTGATGATAATATCTACTCTGCATATCACAGACTTATTGGCCACCAATCCCTTAATCAAAACTATTACAATGATAAACATTTTATTATGTAGTTTGTCCCTTTACCAGTAAATTTTCTCAAACCTTTTCTATCATTGTTGCACAGGTGTCAAGTGTTTTCTACTTTTTGCCCCTGCAAACTATATTACTGATTACATACCTGAAATAAGCTTTTTCCTCCAATTGAAGCAAAACCAAACCTTTCATTTATTCATACGAATCTTAAAAATTTTATCCAGTGAAATAATTTTTCTAATTGCACAAGTATTACCTGTACGGTTACCTTTCATTAACCACTCCACAAGAACTGTGTTGTTCTTCTGAGAACAACTCCCATTCTCTTAGTCAGTTCAACTCTACAAATGAGTGCAACATTGTAGATGGAATCTCAACGATAAAGGATCTCATCACCTTTCTCTAAAGAAATTCCTCAATGTTTGTATTTCAAATGGTCTCTCTCAGGTCTTATAATGGCAAAAAAAATTACTACTAATGATCTCTCCACTAATACTTCTAGTAGGAATGACAAGCCTTAATTTTACTGCTTACCAGTGCTCTTTCTCATTAATAATTCTTGAAGTTTTTGAGTTTTGAAGTAGCAGTTTTATGATATCTTAGTAACTTCTTTCCTACACCACTATTTTCTGTGGCTCTATCTCTTTGGGCCCATTTTTAATATACTTGTAACATAAAAGATAACATAACCTGTGAACCTTTTTTAGCAAATGACTTAGACCTGCTTCTAGATCACTACTGTGATGTCATATACAAGAAATAATTCACTGCTAATTCCTGGTGTGCATTCTTCCATGTTTAATGTGTTTCTTGTTATTGTACTTTTTGTTCAAACTCATTTTGCCTGGTTCAGATCACATGTGAGTAGTGCTCCACACTAATGTTTTTATGTAGGAGCAGATGAGATATATAATTGCATATTTTACTAAAATTGAGCTAATGTGATGTGTGCATTAACTCATTTAGAAATACTAAGTAAAATGTGATTGTGGTACTTATAATTAATCCTCAGATAAGATTTAAGTATGCTATAAAAAATAAGCAGGTACTTTATTCACAGGTCTAGGAACTGATATAAAGAATGTTGTTGCCTGTAGGTATCTAAATATCACTAAAAGGCAAAGTGATTTTCTTGGAAGTAGAACAAATCAATAATAGAATTTCACATGATTGCCAGTAAGTATACACCATTTCCATTTAGTTTCCTGCTGTGTCTTGTATGTTTCTAGGTAGCAGGCTAATCTATGGTTGAGGTTACCAGCTTATGGGTTTATTCTATTCCTTCCACTTCCTTTCATTCTTCCTCAGATATTGCTACCATTGTTTTCAAACCTTATATTTTCTTACATTTCCTACAGAATGTCTAATGACTAATTGCCAAGAGAAGGCAACTAGTTTTCTGTTACAATTTCCCCCTTTAAACTTTGAATTTCCAAATTTCTAGAACTTTCTCTTTGTGCAATTGCTGTAATTTGAATTTACTTTCCCTTTACTTGTCAGGTACTGACTTCTTATCTCCCATTTTTAGATATTTTCCATCTGATATCTTTGTGAAAGAGAAATGTGGTCAACTTAAAGACAACTTTTGGGGGTTAACTTGGTCCTAATGTAAGATGTGTTGAACCCATTAAAACATACAAGCTGTAAATTCAGCATAGAACCTGTTCAGAGATGGAAATTATATATGGAAAAACAAGAGGCACAAAAAGTGCCAATGAAATAGTCAAATGAAAATGAACAATAACCCAAAGCATAAATGTAAGCATAATTTTACATACAATTGTAAACATCATACTTATTTATTAATATTTCAGTGGTAAGTATATTATAATCTCTTTACATATAGACTAGATGAGGAAGGTAAGTTAGATGAGTCAGTGAAGAGTGAGTGGCAAATGATCAGACACAAAATTGCAGTTCCATTAACTTACTTTCTGGTTTCAATCAATAGATGTTTCTGCCCTGAAGATAATCACAAAGAACAGTGTAGTGTGTAATGCCAAAGTCACTTATTTTTCATCGTTTATAACTGACCTATGCTGGTTATGCTGACTATAACTTGCTTACGCGTTAATGCCGTCCAACCTGCAATTCCACATTTTCTATTTGTGCGTTTTATTTTTTATGCCTGAAGAAGTATTTAAACTGGTAAATTGAAGTAAGATAGGGTACAAATTTACACTACAATAACTATCTCTATCCTCCCCTGTGCATACTTGTAGCCTGCACCAATGTTGTCTCTGTGCAACGTGGAGTAGGCATCATCAGGTAGAGCTATACTTACTGCTTAACAAGAGTGCCAGCTTGAAAAGTTTGTATGCAGCAGCAAATGTACTGCAAATTCATGCTTTATTTTGCTGTTCTAACCTGCTTGCATAAATAAGCCTCTGCACTTGTCTCTGTTGAATTCCTGTTATCGATTTCAGACCATTCCCACAATTTATCAAGATGATTTTGATATTCAATAATATGTATCACTCCCCTCCTCTTTTCCTTTCAAAGTAACAACATCAGCTCTTCATAGTTTCTAATGATATTGTAAATCATTGCAAGATGGTGCCAGGATAACAAAGATGACATTTTTACAGTTACAGTTTTTGGACTACAATCACATAAGATTAAATAAACTGTTATTTGGGGACTGAACAGAAGACTCACCAGATTGTTCACCAGAAGAGATAACTTTCATGTCTTGAGGGAATGAGATAATTTTATCATTTATCTACTTTTGAGAGTAAAAAAAAAGTGATAAACTTTAAACCTTAAGTAGATTTTTGTGTGTAAAGTCAAGGCAGAAAAGTGTTTCTCTTGGAACTAGAGACAATTAATAAAGACCTAATTCCCTCTCATATTAATAAGTGAAATAACTCTCCAGAGGAGGTTAACTATAGTCTTTTTTGATCTGTGGTGACAGTTCCTAATGGATTGGAAGTATCTATTACCTCTGGCCTGTTAATATGTGTGTGTTACAAATATAGTCTTTGCCTTGATCAGAGGTTTCAGTTTGGAGAAATCACTTTTGCATAACTCTAAGACAAGTTCCTACATTTTAACAGGTATCACATGGCTAAGAGAAGCTATGCAAGTTTGCATTAAATGTTAATACTACATTCTCATCAAAACAAGGATTTTAAACTATATAAATATTATTTCATTTTGATGATTATACAATTCTGGTCATTCAATTTTAAACTGAATTAGATCCTTCCTTGTAAAATTTTAACTACAAATATTGGAAGACAAAACTCACCTTTGTCTACTCTTTAGAATGTTTTACTACTAGCTGTCAACTCTCTGTTTATCTCTGGTTCTAATGTGACTATCATAGCTTCATGTGAAAACAAATATGCAGCTCTATTTGATTACTGGCAGACTTTACCAGTGCTCTGATCTTAACGGATATGAGGACAAAGCCACATAGCTATAGTAACATACTCTCTTGTACTAAATAAACCTCTGTGACAGGTTTAAATGTGAGAGTATCACTGAGGTGATCGAACTGCACAACTATCAGGCTGGAGGGAGGTCAACTCACAGGATAAGTGAAGTCAGTTCAAACCTGGCTGTAAATAAAATATGTGAACAAATTTGTGGATCCTGGGCTGAAACTGAGGAAGTGAATTCATTTAATGCTAGCCTTGTTCCTGCAGATTGCTGGTAAAAGAAATTTTCTATTTTTCTTCTGGCCTGCTGTCTCTAAACACTCAGTCTTATCTTTTTCTCTGAATCAGATCTCGTGGTAGCTGCAATGTAAGCTGAATCAGCCCTCAGTCATTTCTTTCCTTCAAAGAATTGAACAAAGATTTCTCATGTAAAATATATACAGTTCCCCCTCACAATTCCTATAAAAGCCATTTAGTTACAATGGTTGCCTAGAAAGCAGAAAACGTGAATTCAGTTCTTTAACTCTCAGCCTTTTGTAAGGCTATGATTCCTCCTCTTTTCTGTTCTTCGTACTCTGAAAATTCTTACCAGATTGAACACCTCCAAGTATTCAATAAGAGAGAAGTCTCAGGCTTTGGATTGTTAGGTATTCAAATATTCATTGCGGTCATTACCTAAGCAGAAGAGCTTTCTAGTGTCCTGGAGGTTTACTGTTAAAAATTCTGAGAAGTGTAGATTTTTCCTTCTCTCCTTATAGACAACAGCTGAACAAAGGTGATTTGGCCTGCAGACTTTTTAAGAAAGCTGTTTGGCTATTCAAAGTGACTGGGCAGTCATCAGCTAAGCAAGAAGCTTGTGAAATTTTGGGTTCACTGTCATAAGGACAGATTTGATGGTCATCAAGGTGCATTTGTCCTTCTGTGAGCTTAGCCTCTAGCTTAATTAAGCAGAAGAAAGATATTTTACATTGCAGTGATGGGTAGCATCTCTCTGTTTGCTTGTTCACTGATTTGTCAATATACTTAGGAGTTTTTTTCAGTATTGTTCATTATTAGAACTAAAATACCAATTATTTTCAGTTGCCTCAGAGCCAGATCGGCATAAATAGGACAATCTCCTGCAGAAATCCTGTTAGAATTGGGTCCTTCCACTCTTCAATTATTTCTGTTTCTGCTGTTATTAGTCATAGAATCATAAAATCAAAGAATCATAGAATAGTTTGGGTTGGAAGGAATCTTAAAGATCATCTAGTTCCAACTCCCATGTCCCACTAGATCAGGCTGCCCAGGGCCCCACCCAAGCTGGCCTTGAACACCTCCAGGGATGGAGCATCCACAGCTTCCCTGGGCAGCCTGTTCCAGTGCCTCACCACTGTCATAATGAAGAAATTCTTCTTTACATCTAGTCCTCTTAACTACCAACCTAAGCAGTGGACAGTGTGGAATCTTTCCCTGTAGACAATGACTACTGAGCACTCTTCCATGTGGCACTACATCAGCTTTTGCATTCCTACAGTCTCTCCTCACTCATGTTGNAAAGAATCATAGAATAGTTTGGGTTGGAAGGAATCTTAAAGATCATCTAGTTCCAACTCCCATGTCCCATTAGATCAGGCTGCCCAGGGCCCCACCCAAGCTGACCTTGAACACCTCCAGGGATGGAGCATCCACAGCTTCCCTGGGCAGCCTGTTCCAGTGCCTCACCACTGTCATAATGAAGAAATTCTTCTTTACATCTAGTCCTCTTAACTACCAACCTAAGCAGTGGACAGTGTGGAATCTTTCCCTGTAGACAATGACTACTGAGCACTCTTCCATGTGGCACTACATCAGCTTTTGCATTCCTACAGTCTCTCCTCACTCATGTTGCTTTCCGCTGTTTGAGGAAGGAAGGTAGATCTGCCTCCTTTTCCTAACCATGACCCTTTCTGCATGCCCTGTGTGAAGATCTTCACATTTCCCTCTTTCCCCTTCAGCATGACTTTAGACAATTATGTAAGGGCATTTATTGCAAATATTCTACTTGAAAAAAAGCCATTCTGCTGAGAGATGACAGCATTTCTTAGTCTACAATTACAGGTCATTGTTTTGAAGTTTCTTAAAAGAGCTATTGAAGAGCATCTTTATTACCAATCTTTTCTTCGTAACTTTGGACTATAAAATGTCCTTAGTGTATTGAATAAAATAATGTACAGATAATTTGAATCATGAAGAGTAGTTTGGAAGGCCTGTGGATTGAAAATAAATTGCTGATTAGAAGAGATTTGACTGTAGACTCTGTCTGTCTGCCAATCATTTGAAGTAACCTACCTGGACATCATCTGCAAATGTGTATGGCATGTTTGATTTCAGTTGATATTTTCTTTTGTGTGCATTTTCCACTATGGAATAAGATGTCATGCTCTAGTATTTCACTATTCAGGCAAGTCACATCATTGCACCTTTTTCACTGAAAGTGTGAATTATGGATAATGCAAAGGAAAGCTAGGGAGGAAGAGGAGGAAAAGGAGATATGGGAGTTTCAGTACTCTGCTCCATTATGTAGTATAGATAGATCCTTCATTCTATGTCTCTTCTGGATTCCACATCTATTTTATATACACCTTCACCTGATAGGTCTTCTTATCCCAAAAGGAAGTAATATCTGAGCATGTCACTTTTTCTTTTTTTTTTGTCTAAATTAATTACTAATTGCCCAATCTCATCCTGGCTGGAAGCTGAACTTTGTTTTGTTGCAGTAAGAGACCCCACAGAACTATACAGCCCATATTCAAGGCTCAGTCTGATCCTCTCGATCACAGTATACGGCAGTCTTCTGAAATCCTTTTCTGATGTGCTTAACCATGCATCACACCTAGCTCACGTGGAGCTTTTTGCCACCAAAGACCCTAAAAGGTCACCTCAAGGTTTGATATTTGCTCTTCTGAACACAACAGTATCTCAGGAATTGTTTAAATGGTCAGTCTGCCATGCTGCTCTTCCCAGTACTCTGAGCTGATCAGATTGTCCCATATCAATAAATCCATTTGAGAAGCAAGGATTGTTAGCAGGGACACAATCAGATACAGATCTGTCTAAATGGCTTTAGATTCTCAGCTAGGTTTGACAACTCTGGCTTGAAGCTGGTGCATAATAGTTGCCACCTGCCCATGGACACTAACCATATATCCTAAAAACCTGTCCCTAAAGAATTATGCAGTTGAACTACCGACATTTCATTACTCAGGTGAGATTTTAAATGGTCTATTTGCCTTAAATTCCATAGTTGCACTTAGACTATAGGTAGTAAAAAGTGCTCTACTACATGAAAGGGCTTAGGGATATCTGCTATCAGACGTGCTTGCTTTATTTTCTTGACAGCCAGAAGCTTCATGAATTGATAAGCTGCTTCTTTATCTATGAACTACTGGATATTGTGGTTCACTGACTACTTGAGTTATACTTGGGTAATTTGGCACATATCATGTAGAAAACACAGTAAACTGTTCACTCATGGTTTTGCTAGTTTTTTTTCCCCCAGAGGAATGTAACTTTCTTTTCTGAATTCATTCTACTTACACTAAAATTGATGTCTATTATCCATTGCAGTCCTTGTTATTATCTGAATTTTTAGCACATTATGTGGCAGAAACCATCTCAAAGCCTGAAAATACTTCCATCATCCATGTATATCCAGACAACTTTGAGTGGTTTTCTTCTAATGCAAGTGTTCTATTTCATTGCTCTAAGATATATTTGATATGCTTTTGACAATATACTAATTTTAATGTGTAGTAGAAGAGTTGCTGTAAGTGAGCACATTGTCAGTTTTGTACAAACGTTCAGCACAGTCCACTGTATTTTTGATACACAGTGTCTAAAACTCCATTCCATTGAAAATCATCTTTAGAAAACATATTTCAGTTAATTTCACACTCTGTTAATTGTGTAACACACTGTAACCATTACTTTTTACCAGCCACAGTAGCTCATCTAATGGGAAATTATGGCTTTAACATGGAATTATTAGATCTGTTTGATCTGAGAATGCACATGTGGACAGTGGGGACTGCTGGCTACATCACACACCATTTTCTCCCACTATGAGTACATAATTGAATTACAAGTCTCATTTTAGGAAGAAAAAGAAGTGTCACTAGGCCTTATGTTTTGTAGCTAGCTCTGCTATGGGGCAAATTTTATTTAAAATTGCTAAATAAATATGCAGTATTTAGTGTTATATCAAGGCTAATTTAAAATATGTCAGATTTTCTAAATTAAAACAGGTAGACAAAGCTGGTTTTATTGCAGGTTATAAAATTTTTGGGCTATTTTTTGTTAAATGCAGCTGCAACTTTAAAATTTAGTACTGAGGGCTATTGTCTCAGAGTTTTACTAGCAACAGGAGGAAAACGCGCAGGTATCACAAGGTAATGTTTGACACTTTGATGGGAATACTGTATTTTCTACAATGCCACTTTAAATAGAATGTATCTGGCTTTGTTGCTTGTAGAAGTGAGAGACTTAAAAGTATTGCTGTGAGACAGATACCTCATGGGAACATAAGCCCTGAATGTATCATATTTATCTCTTCCATTCCCATCTACTCATTACGGGTGGAATATTCATTCTCTTATTTTCTACATATTGAGAAAGAGAAGTGAAACATCACTCTAAGATGATTTGGAAATCTGAAGTCTAGTTTTCATAAGTCCCTGAGAGACACAAGGGTTTGGGGATATCTGCCCAGCTGTGAGCAGAAAAGATAGCTTTTTTCCCTAATTGAAGTTTCTCCCATTTAGCAGCTCTACCAGTCTCAGCAGGATTCTTAGTCCAAGTAGCATGGCACTTACTGGAGAGAAGCTGAACTGACATGACTACTCTACCTCAAGACCTGAGATACGGCTTCTGTGAAATATCCCGTCACAACCTGTAGCTGTAGCCCTAAGTCTCCTTGACAGTCATTTACTAGGGCTTTCTAAGTAATTCAGACTCCCCAAACAACAGATTGGTGCTTAGATTCATTGTATTGGCACTGCTGCTGTTTTCACAGCTATAACTACAGCCTAACCTCCCAGGTGTCCAATCCAGTTATGTGTATAGTCTCTTGAAACTGGCATCTTCAAAACAATTATAGCACTGCTGCAACTTTACCTACTGATTAGCTTAGAGCATTCCTTAAACCTTGAGGCCTTGAAGATGGACTGTTATAGAAGCTGGGAACATCTAGTTTGTGAAGGATATATAATTCACATAAAGTGCCTAATACTTTTTCTCCTTTTACTCTATAGCAGAAGGACCATATTAAAGTCCCTAACAGCTGGAACATCTGCATAAACAATGCCACATGGAACCAGCTGTGTCTGAAAGAGGTACTGTAAATGAGAAAAGAGACTGAGAAGCCTAATTTTCAGTGAGATCATGTGAGGACACGTTATCTGTCTCAATGTTCCTAAATCTTCCTCCTTAGTCCTTCCAATCTCTGCTTCCACTGTTTCCCTGACCTCTGTGTGGTAGATTTGTGACGCCTACATAGCAGCTGAGTTAAATGAACCTGAGCATTTCCCAAGGCACCATACTACCTAGGACCACCAGTAGCATTTTTGATCTACTAAAAGACTCCTGAAACTTAAAAAAAAATGGAACCAAACCTTTATATAAAAGATTGTGCTGCCCACATAGATCATGTCCTCAGGTGACCCTATGGAGGCCATTTGGGATAAATGTGAGGCTGAGAAGGGAAAACTTCTGTGACCAGTTCTCAGGACTATGGGGAGACATCATAGTTAGATATAAAGTTAGAGTTAGAGTTAAGAGTTCGAGTTTGAGTTAGAGTTAGGGTTGTATCTACATAGACTAGTGCCTGCATAGACTTGTCTTATGGAGAGCCAGCCACGGAGAGTCAGCTACAGATAGTTGTCCTAGACCCATGTGTAGTGGCCTGTGGCCCACAGTGCACCTTAAGTATTCAGGTCACTGCAGCTCACAGAAGTGGTGATCAGTGGATGCAGACCTTATAGCTTCATGAAGTCCCAAAAGGTACGTTACAACTGTGAGAAGTGATGTAGCTGAAATTGGGCGTACCAGGTACTGTTGAACTGTAAGCTCAGTTCCTTGCTTTTGCAAGTCATTCCTCTCACTCTATTGGTTTTATCAGCTCATGTTCACCAGAACTGGTCTCGAAAGCCCTTACATACTTTAGATAATTCCCAGAATGGATGTAGAATACCTCAGTCACAGAATCAGAATCGCTCCATGGTTGAAGTCAAAGGCATGTCTGGAAGTTATCTTGTCTGACCTTGCTCAAGCAGGGTCACCTAGAACAGGTTGTCCCGGACCAGGTCCAGATGTTTTTTGAGTATCTCCATGGATGTAGAGTACATTGTCTCTCCAGACAACCTGTGCTCCAACATCCTCATATTAAGAGTGTTTACTTATGTTCAGACAGAGCAGTGACAAAGCTGGTGAGGGGCCTGGAGAACAAGTCTTACGAGGAGCGGCTGAGAGAACTTTTGTTGTTTAGCCTGGAGAAGGGTCATTGGGCACTGGAACAGGCTGCCCAGGGAGGTAGTTTTGCCACCAGAGCTCCAGGTGTGGCCTCATGAGTGCTGATTAGAGAGGAAGGATGATGTCCCTTGACCTTAAGGCACTTAAAATTCTTCTCTACAATGTCAAAGTCACTTAGAGTCTAACAAAAATGTAACCAAAATAGACAAAATTTTGTTTTTCACTCCTTATGCAATCTTTGAAATCCCCCAAATAAATATTGTTGTACATAACAATGTAATAATTTTTAATGTCAAACCAGTTAAGCTATGTCCTGCATTCAGTGAAGAACAAGCAGAAATTAAAACTAATCTTGAACCTCAGGCAGTATTACAGTCTGAGGTACTTTCACACGTCAGGCTGGTTCTATTTACTTTAGTGTGACCAGCCTTGTATAGAAAAGGTCTCCAGAATACAAGAAATCGCTTCATCCTTTCACAGCCATCTGGATCTAGACCTCTGTGCAAATGATGATTAGCAATGCATTTTGAAAGTTCCTAAACAATCATCTGAATCCTATTTAAACCCCAATGAGTTAGTGCTTGTAGCAGAATTTGACACTTTTCAGTAGCATTAAAATGCTATATCTCTTCAATAGTAGCCACTTCGGATTTTCAGTGCCCCCAAGACATATATGTAAGCTGAAAACTTGATAGAAATATAGCCTATGTATCTCAACAGTTCATTTACAAGTCTCAGGTTCAGTATCAAAAAACTTACATTCTGATATGAGGCTTTATTTTCAGTAAAGCAAGGGTCAAACATCATACTTGTGACCATTGTTATAAATTACTTATACTGATCATTCATGAAGTTCTGTACAAAACCAAAGTACCTGACATTTCTATATCCAGTGAAGGCTGCAGTAAGTGGAGTCAAGCTACCTCATTGTTCTTCACTTTCAAGGCTACTGTGCTATCTTTTCAATGTAAAGACAACATAAAGTCATTCTGAAATTGGTATTATTTTGACTTCTTTCTCAGTCTTTGAATTAGCTTTGAGATTTGCTGCCTCTTAGAATATGCTATGAGAAATGTCACTGCATTTATTGGCAGTTGAATCAAAATTGTTTTTTGTAGCTTTGATTTTTCTTCATTACACTGTTATTTTTTTAACTTATATGATAAAACATCGATAAATTGCAATTTTCTCATATTCCATACCGCATTGGTTTGAATTACTATGCTTAAACTTCCCAGTAAGGAGAAGCAAAACTGGAGAGATTATATCTTTGATGAGATTACAATCCCCTCTTCTAAGTAATAGTAAAGATGACTCTCAATATAATCAAGAATTTGTGTGGTTATCTTTAATTGATCTCCCAAGAAAGATAGTACAAACTGCAAATGAAATTTCAGTATGTTACAAATCAAAGCAATAATATAAAATGAGAGAGTAAAACCAAATGGCAATTTGTGCCTGTCTTTCACCTTAATAGTTATAACTTGCCTCCAACTGACAGAAGAGGTCATCTCTGGTTTATAGAAAAAAATAAGTGAAGTGAGGCATCTATGACAAGACAAAATTACATATTCAAATTTAAAGACTTTGAAAAACATTTTCCTTCTTTGTGGATGTGATTAGAAATAATAAACCTGTAAAAAAATCTGGAACAAAAGTAACATTTCTGCAATGTTTTTCTTAGGCACTACCAATCACACTGGATTCAAAGTATTTACATTTGCTTTCTGCCTTTATTTGAGATCATCCCAGTACTCTAATTTTAGCCTCCTGCAGTATTTTCTACAAGGCAGTAAGCTGGAACCCCAGGCTAAAACTCTTTAAAAAGTTTTTACATCTGTTGCACCAGTGGCTGATGGGGAGCTGTTTGGAAAGTCCCTCAAGGACCCTTCTTTTTTGAGGTATGTTCACAGTTCTGTAGTCTTTGCAGTCATTATCTTTCTGTATGTGGTCCAAGATACACAGTCTGTTGTTGATCCCAGTGTGTGCTGGTGGCTTTGCACAGCTTTGACCTGCTCTTAACATTCTCAGTTCGTTGTTTCTTATAGATTCAACAGGACATCTGATCACTGGAGAACATTGGTTCTTGGGAGACTGTCACATGCTACTTTTCAGCATGTCTTTTAAATCTCTTCAGCCTGCTGTTTTCCAATTGCTATTTCTTTATCTATACCTGTAGATACCCATGGCAGTTATTCACAAACACACTGAATGAGTTGATATGTTTTTCTTCACTAAAACTTGGCTACTTGAATAAGTGCATATAAGGAAGGTGGTGAAGAGGTTTTCCTCTATAACCAAGAAGTGATAACTAGGTTTATGAAATAACTTTCAACAGTACTGACACTTTCTATAGATGGTGTTTATAGCAAATATCTCCAGTGAAGTCACTGACAGGTTCAAATACATAATTTTTAGAAGTTCCAGCTGTATGTATATGTTGATATTCCTGTCACCACATCTTGATAAGTTACTATTTTGTAGGTTATTAAATGGTTGCTTCAATTTTTTTATGTCTTTGTTATATGCTGTGTGTTGGTGTGCATGTAGGAATATAAAAGTATAAAAAATTGTGTGTAGATACATAGTGAAATTCTCTTTGATCAGTAGTACATTTATAATAATTAAAAGTCCTGCCTTGTTGTAAATAATTCAAAATGCTTAAATTCTTGGTGTGGTGTGGTTAATATCTTTATTCAAGATCTGTTCTACCTGAGCACTTAAATGCCCCTAGACATGGTACTGTGTATTTGCTGCTAAAATACTGCTAGAATATCAACTGTATTAGGTCTTCTGCAAATCATTAAATCAGCAGAATAAGAAATTTGTTCGTTCACTTATATACAATCAATGATGCTTCTCCATGGACAAAAGGGAAATAAGTGTTCAATGTGTCTACATAGAATTAGAAGTGCATCACAACTGTACAAATAGCTCAGTATAATATTTCCTGTTTCTGTTAGATATAGGATTAAAGGATGATTGGAAAATTCAAGATGGAAGGAGCCTTTAGCTCGTAGTTAACTATGACCATAGCCTGGGATACTTAAGCTTTATCCAACTGGTTCTTGAAAATCTCCAAATTCAGAGACTGTTGATCCTGTCTGGGTAAATTGTTCCATTGTTTGATTGCCCTTATGATGGAAATTTTTTTGTCTTTGAATGTAGGCTGAACTTCTGTTATTTCAGCTTATGCCATGCTCCTCTGTGAAGAGTCCTTCTTGATCCCCTCTTTGTAGGTTCTAGTATTCAGGTTCTCTGTGAAGCCATCTCTTCTCCAGGCTGTACAAGCACGGTTCCTCCTGTGACAGTAAGCTGAATTTTCATGAAGTCATGGTGTTCTTTTAAAGGAACCTGTAGAAAATATATTCTTTATATTATTTGACCAAAATTTCAGGTTTTGTTGAGACTATGTATATCTGGTTGCTATGACATTCATACTTACATTGGACGCAATGTGCTGAAATGTCAAATGCTGCTAAAAGAAATATTTAGGGATTTTTTTCAGTAAAAAGAAAACTGAGGGAGAAGTTTAAATGGTTAGAATGGAAAAGTGTCTGTTTTATTCCATCTTATGGTTATGAAAACTGTGACATTACACAGTAGCATGACTGACAGTTGTGATTAGCATACAGGAACAACAGAAGGATCATGTTAATATTATTCTGAGGTATAAAAAAGAAGCAAAATCCATACTTGAATGGTTCACAGCCATTACAGTTCTGTGAAGTCGCATGGTCTTCATGATGGGAAAAGATCTTCTGAGATGCATGGGACAGCATTTGCCACAGTTTCTCTGTAAGTCTCCTCCAGAAGAATTCTGAGACAAATTGAAAACTGCTCAAGCTGGTCAGATTCCTTTCCAAATATTTTCAGATTATAATCTGCTATAATTATTAAACAAATGTACACATTCCTTTCTGATTCACTAACAGACAAGCTAACACTGATTATACAAACCAATTCATAGTTCTTTCAAACAGTATTTGAAACAAATGACTTCATGTCCAAAAGAATTTTCACTCCCTACAAAAAACACAGAGAAAACAATCTCTGCCTTGAAGAGCTCAGGATCAAATCTTAGATTCTTAGATGGGTCACAATGAATGTAATAAACAGCAAGGCAGAGATGCAAAAACTGAGAGGATGGGGGTGAAAAAGTTGAATAGTTTCATAGCTTGCCACACACATACAGTGACTGGTAGTCACAAATCATGTAGAAGTTTTTTCTTGTTTTAAATGCCTGTCTAGAAGGTTCATTTCATACCAATATATGAACAAGCTGATGCAGGTAAAAGTGCTACATGTCAATAGAGAGGCTCTGGATTTCAGCTATGTGAAAAGTGTTTCCTCACATGCACTGTGCAGCTACAGTTCTGTATGCAGTGTAGAAAGATCGTAGAAGAGATTGACTGGGACAGGGATTATATTTCATTGCACCTCTAAGGCATTTGAATGGTAATCATCTATGCAAAAGAAACAGGAGACACAGAAGATTAGTGCAACATTTAGGACTGATTTCAGCTGTGTCTTGAATACATGACTATACCTAAGGATGCAATGGTTCTCCACATGGAGCTTTTACTGTGTCTTCCTTGAAAAGATCTGCCAGGCACTGGGTCATCCTGCTTAGTCTTTGGGGTACACTTGGACAGATAAAGAAGCTCTTCTGTTTAATTGTGTTAGTTCACTTGATTTTAGCTAATGTCATTGCAGAGCCAGGCTAACACATCTGTTAATTGACCATGTTGTCACTTTTGTACCCCTGAAGTTTTCTCCTGAGGCTAACTGAACCTGTAATGCACTACTGTATTTTGTCAAGGGCTTTTTAATTGGGTTGAAGTCTCCTGAGCAAGCATTACTGACAGTTTCACTTATAGCCTGAACACAGGGCTTAAATAATGAGTGCAGAGCTTTTGCAAACCTTTTGGTACTGGATGAATGTGTGCTTACAAAATCTCCTTCTCAACAGAAAAGTACACAGAAACAGGCTTTCTGCTGATTATTTTTATTTTAGGAAAACAAGTAAAACATATAGTGGTTTCAAAAATTAGGCTTCTGAAGGGAAACTTTGATTAAATCCCTAGAAACAATAGAATAAGCAAAATAAGACAGATTATTTTTTCCTATGGATGCCCTCTTCTGTGGGAAGTAACACAGATATAATATGGGTGTAATGCAGAGAAAAAGCAGTAAACAAAATTACAGAAGTACTTTATGAATATATATGAAAATAAATCAGTTGTTTGTTGTACTCTGAAAATGTCAACACAATTTTTCTGCAAGAGCACCAAAATCTTGAATAATCTGTGAGTTATAATATCATTGACATATATTTTATTAAAAACTGAATAGACTCCTGCTCTAATAACAAAGATGACAACTACAGTTAAGATAACTTACAAAAGAAAGAAATACATACTGTATTTTTTGTTCATTAAAATTACTTTTTATTCATGGTGTTTATTAGGATGTTGAATGTTCTTTACCCACATTGGAAATATACAGAATGCTAGGTGAAGTGAAGAAAATAATAGTTTATTTCATGTGCTAGGCTCAGTTTTTTTCTGTGCTGAAACAAGATGAGTATAACTTGAACAGAAATTTCAGGTACTCCTTTAGCACAGATTCTAGATAATAACAATAATTATTTGTAAAATCATAGTTATGAGAAAACACATAACAATCATTTCTAGATGGGAAATTATTTACAACATATAAAGCACATTAAACTTTCTATCACATGACACATCCAAGAGAAATCTAAATAGTTATATCTAAATAGGCATATATTTTCATGTTTCTTGATATGTGAAACTATTTTTTTTGTTTGTACAAAAAACTTTTCTTCCTGGAATCTTGCTTATGCTTGCTTAAAGTTCTATTATTCTGGTCAAACATGCTTACATCTAAGTACTTTGGAATTTTCTGAAAAAGAACTTATTTTCATGTCTCTGCAAAAGGCATTTTCTTTACCTATAGCAAGGTCTGCTATATGAGTTGAAAACAGTAAGGGTAACACAAAAACTGATCTCACCAAAACCAACAGGCTCAGTGAAATTCATTTACATAAGTGGAATTAAGGGAAAAATTTATTCTACTAAGAAATGGAGAACAAAGATCTAGAGTGGACTGGAAAGAAGGACAGAGTAGAGATAAAAGAATGAGTTCATTAGGTCAAGTCCTTCAATCAGCTAGTCTATTTTTCAGATTCAGACTAACTCACTGACAAAAGTACATTATCACTCTTCAATCACACCTCAGATCTGCAAGCCTCTTGATGTCTAGAAACTCTGAATTGTTTTGCATGATTTATGTGGTCACATTTCAACTTAAGAACTTCAGTCTGTTCAGCAGCCATCAGCTTACAGAAGTAGATATTAGAGTTAAAGCCAGACTAATGCCATCCTGGTTTTCACATAATTTTTCATAATTTCTGAAGTCTAATCTCTGTAAAAGAGGTAATATTATAACTTCTATGTTGAAAAATGCTGTAGACAGAACCAAATCTGCATAACCAAATTGAATTAATTAGAAAAATCCTTTATAGTCTGCACTAGGATTTAATATAACTTTGAGGCTATGTAATCTCTGAGAGACAACAGTTTTGAAAACAGAAGGATTATTTTCTAGTTTGAATGTATTAGAACATTATAAATATAACTCCTGCCACTGCCACAGAATGCCTGTCAACTTAATGGTGACATGTCTGCCCATGCATGGGGTAGAACAAGACAAAAAATCCATCTACAGATCTGTTGTCCACTCCCATTAGTCATCTCATTTGGCAAACTGAATGTGAATCCCTTGTGTCTAGCAGCTTTTATGTAGTAAAGATGACAGCAATAATATGAAATATTGAAAAGCTAAAATGTCATCCTCCCAGGAGGGTTTTGCCAATTAGGAGAGGATTGAGAAGACTATGCTACAAGAGGTAACTCAGTATGGCTCAGGATCAGAATTGAGAAAGAAAGGTAGGAGGAGGAACAATAAATAAATGAAAAAAAAAGTAGGATGAATTTGAGACCAAAGAAATCTAAAAAGCTTTCAGTATTGCTCTAGGTGGTTGTATTTTCTGAAGTGTGAAAGCTGATTCTAAAGATCTTGATCACTGGGTATCTACACTTTGTACAGCTGTGTGGTGTGGAGATTCATAGAATCATAGGATAACCAGGTTGGAAGAGACCCACTAGATCATCGAGTCCAACCATTCCTATCAAACACTAAACGATGCCCCTTAGCACCTTGTCCACCTGTGTCTATGAAAAGCTACACATAAAAGTATTGAAGAGAGGAACCCATAACAGGAGTATTGTGTTGAGCCTCTATCAAATGCTATTTCATAAACTACTCCTGGTAGCCTTGCATCCAAATACTTTAGAGTCTCATGTGGATTATCTGTCAAATATTGTGAGACAGGGAAATAACATTAGCCCTGCAGGGCAGACCAACATAGAAAAAAGAAAAGAAAATTGGTTTGTCTAAGGAGATAAAGACAGTCAGTGGCAGAACAAGGAATTGACTCCTAAGTCTTGAGCTTGCTTCTGCAGATATGGATCATTACAATTTTTCCTGAATTTTCTGTCTTACATCATGTGACAGTGAGGTACATATTTCAGAATTCTGCATTTATGTCTGCTTTGGAGTGGAAGGTGATAACCTGGACCAGACAATAAAACTATTACTCTTGAATTTTAGACAGGTTTTTAATAAATACTTTTTATTTTATGGAGACATTTCAGTGCCATGGTAAAAAGTTCTCACAGATGAAACTGAATAAGGATTCAGATTAAATGCATGTAATTAGAGCTCTGAGTATGCAATCAATGTACTATAAGCTTCAGACATTCACCAAAAGCATAGCAACTTTGCATCAATTTCTGTATTTATATGTAATTAGAAGAATCATCTTGAAGTTGTTAGACTCTGGACAGAGCACGACAGCAAAGACAATGAGTTTCATTTTGCTACGTAGCTAAATAAGGCAAAATGGAGGGTCCTCTGAAGGCCTTAAGAACATAGATCACACTGCTTTCTTATTCAGTCTTGTGGGTGAAATCAACAGCTACCCAAAGCTTTGCTGTATTCAAAATATTTAAATTAATGCCAGAACATTAGTCCTCACAGATTTAGTCACCCAGCATGAATTTGTTGTGGCATGGACATCTGTGTGGATTTGGACATGAAATTTAATTAACTATGGAATTCCTAACTAGCTGTAGGTTTGATTGATCTCTTAAATATTTGCTTTTAAAAACTGAAGCATTAAGGTCATGCCTCCTTCTAAAATCCGATTTTTCTTTCATATCTTACAAAAGGAGAAAATTATTTCTTCAAGGACTTGGTTGTGTGTAAGTACAAAGTATACAGGTTGTGTACAACTGCTGGAAATAGCCTGGATTCCCTCATTTAATAAGAAATACCTCTCTCTAAGTGCTACGAGCCAGCTGCAACACAGAGCATTCTTTCTGTGTGAAGAAACAGTTCTGAGTATTTTTGTGAGTCATTGTGGTAAATCCATCTCCATTTATTGTGTTTGTTTGTACTAACATTTAAAAAAATCATGGTTTTCCCCCTGAAAATGTTGCTAAATCTAAAAGCCTTAGACAAATTTCAATAGTAATATTCCCTTTTAGATCTGAGGAGCATTAGTCTTTTCTGTTTTTCATTTGCAAGTCTGCTTATGCTCCTCTATGATCCATTCAAGGAGTAGGACCTATGCCAGGAACCCTGGATGAAAACTAATCACATAGTAGAACGTATAACACAGTTCAGACATTACAGTGGTAACAGAGCTACATGTAAAAGTATTTTAAAAAAAAATGTTTCTGAACAGCAAGAACATTCTGTGAGGCCAGGGTATATTTACATACAGTTCACAAAACTCTATTTAGCCATGGGTGTGGATTACATTACCTAAGCCTGTCATTCTTGCTGTAAGCTACCCTCCTTATCTAGAAGTAAAAGCTGCAGTCCTTCTGTGATGCTTAGACAGTGTATTAAGCAGACAGGGAATTATTTGGGAATGTTAAGATGTGAGCTTTTGCTTTAGTGCTGTAACACTGGGAGCTTACATGTGGCCAATACAGAACTAGAGCTTCTTTCTTCCTCTGCATGCAAACACAATATGTACTGCTTCTTGTGTAATACAAGCTCATTTTGTTATGTGATGTGAGGCTACGTTGTATGTCTGCCACACAATGTGACAAAACCATGTTTTCCCCTTACAAGTCCAAACTGGGAATACAGTTACATCCAATGGATGTGGAAAAGAAAGTCTTAGCTCTTGCAGTGTCTCCGTGTCTCTGTGCATTGGTTGGACATAGAGATTTGGACCTTGTGGTCCAGCTTTACATTCCTGCGCAAAACTGGCACAGCTTTCTGTATTATTCATGTAGTCCAGAGGCTTCTTTGCACAGCTCTTGTACAGACAGGAAGTCCGATGAAGACGAAGCAGATGAAGTTATGATCTTGGCATGCCCCATTCTTGTTTTCTTATTTTGAAATAAATCTGCCCTATTTTTTACTATTTAAAACCAAAAAGAAAATAGTTAGGTATTTGAAGTGCATATTCAATCAAGCCAGTGATCTGTGAAATAAAATTCTCCTAGCAGTATTGTTCCGATGAATTCCAGTGGCTCCCATGGTGCTACCAGCTGTGGACTTCCAGTTCTCCAAATGTGCTTGCAACAACTCACTGATGTAGTCTCAAAAGAAAACAGGAAGATATTTTTTTCATATCACAGGTAAATAGAGTTGCATTGTCAAGCATGATCAATATTATGCTTATTTGTACTGCTTATGTCATGATACAAATTCGATATATGTAGTTCTCATGCAGTTGTTTGAAAATGGGAGCTGTTGACAACATACAGTGTTGGTTGGCTTTTTTACATCAAAGGAAGTGAAACAGAACATTTATAGAAAAATACTCAAACCAGATATATAGGAAAACTATGTTGGTATAAAGTTCAGCTGTCTATAAACTCGATGTTTAAGTCAGAACGAAACAATTTAGACTCCTTGTATAGAAAATATGGAAAAAAAAGTTAGTCCTAATGAATCTGATCCATATATGCCCATTTTAGAGAGACAAATAATTTTCTAGAGGTGTCTTTATCTCCACTGGCTATAGCAGGTTCTTAGGGTGACTAGCTCAGCCTCAGAAACTAAGGTATGGGTTTCTTGGTAGGGAGAGATAGATCGTCCCCATTAATACCCTGAATAAGGAATAACTTCATAGTAGAACAGAATTCAAGTGAAGTTGATTTGGATCAATTCCACAATGCTGAAGTATTATATTTAATCTTAATGTAAAGGAAGAAAAAAAAAGTGAGTTTCTTCTTTGCTTATTTTTTAACACTCAAATTTTAATTTGAAAATAAAGTTACAGCAAGATTTTTTTCATCTAAGGCTGATCTAATGAAATTCAAATGGCAGGGACTTACTATTTAGGAGTACAAAATCTCATGTCTATTGCTTGTTTTACCAGGAAATACTGAATAACCTAACTATGTGGCATGATGGCAGCTATGAAGATCTACATTGTTTTATAAAAATCTGAATTTCAATCTTTCTTAAGGGAAAAATGCAGAAGGGGAGTAATAGCTGGTTTCTCACAAGAGTGTCAATAAAACTGGAGAAAAATATTTGTCTTTTTTTTTCTCTTACTGCTAGTCAATATAATTAAAAAATACCTCTCTAAATTAGAGATCCAAAAAAGAATGAAAAAAATGTGTAACCACCATTAATATTCTGTCATAAATTATTATAATTCTGTCATAAATTATCTTGCTTTTCCAACAGAACGTTGTTATTTCTAATTAAATGTTTATTGCATACTGAATCTATCACTGTACTTTGCTTTTCAGGCAAAACATAAACCACAACAATCCTTGTCATATACAGGGAACTTACAACCTAGTTGGCCAGATCCTGCAACTGTGTTTTTACTTTATTGTTCTTTAAGTCCCAGTTATGCTCAATTCATTGTGTTTAAATTGTTGGCCATCACCGTCTCCCTCTTTTTCAATTGACAGCACGCAGCAGGCGAGAATTTCAAAATGTCTAGCAAACTCATTACTCCTCATAACTACTGCTGTGCTTAGCTGACTGGAGTTGTGGAGGCATAAACCTTTAATGGCTGACAGCATACTAAACATCATATTCATTAGCTTTCTTTTACTTCTTTTTTTCAGCCTTTTTTCCCCCCTATTAAAAACTGTTCTCAGAAAGAACTTCCAGTCACTTGAATGAACAACAAATAAAAATTTAAGGTATTCTAAAGCAAAATTAAGGTTACAGAATTTTTTTTACATAAAAATTTCTCTACATAGCATTTCACAAACTGCAGAAATATATTATTACACTGCTGATTTACTTCTTCCCAAATGTTACACAGATTAAAAAAAACTGCCTATGCCTTGGGATAACAGTAAAGAGACACAGCCTTTCCCTATTATGATAGCTTTATGAAACAATGCACAGCTGATACATTTCCTACTGATAAAAGTCCAAGATTCAGGATGTATCAGCATTTCTTTCCTGCCCATACACCAAAGCTCAATGCATCAGTTAGATGCTCATTCTGTTGTTTCGTTTTTTTTTTTTTCATCCAGAAAAGTTTTACTATACCAAGAAGGCATTGGGAGGGCACTGTATGTATTTTCTATAGAATGCTTTCCATGGAGTCCAAATGTAGAGACTTTTTTGATCACTGGAGTCTGCACACTGACTCCCTACCCCAGACTGTGAACATTGGTTGCCAACAATCTTGATCATCATCAGAAACTGCCAATGTGATCATGGAAACTGAAGGTTAGTAGTTGAGTAGTTTTCTGTGACAACCAGCTCTTAAAGCATTTGTCAGGGACTCGTCTGAAAACGTGTCCTATGGTTAGCAGCAGAGAGATCTGAACGGACTAATGCTGATAACCATACATTATGAGACTGTTCTCCCTAAGGAAGAGTTTTCCTGTTGCCTGCTTCATGACTCAGACTTTTCGTACCTAGTGGTTTTATATACAATTCTGTATGTCTGAATTTTCTTTTCATCTCTCCAAGTCATGTTGCTTCCCCCAGTATAGAGGAAACATTCAGGAGACTGGGTATATCTAGTTTCACTGAAGGACCAGGAATTTGTGGTGCAGGTGGTAGCACCACATTAGCGTAAAGAGAGCAAAGAAATCCCATCCCTTCCTTGTTTACGTTCTTTTTTTTAGCTTAGCTTGAAGGATGATCTAAGAAAAGGGGTTAAGGAGATACTTTTGAAGTAATGCTGGTTTTCCATTTCCTCCCATATTTCAGTAGACTTCTTATGAATTTGTACAGTAATGACTATATGATTCTTTGGCATTTTGGAAATCTGCAGCCTAAACACGGCCATAGTAAAAGACTCATACTTCCTATTCCTCATGAAAAAAAGAGGAAATTTTAAGGAAGATAGTAATTTGTTATTCAAGCAAGTTTTTTACTAAGTATGCATATATTTTACAAAGATTTTAAACACTTGTTAGAAAGTATCTCCCAATTTATTTTACTAAATAATTTAACTGTGTTTTACTAAAATGTATATGAACTTTGATTATGATTCCTATTTTGCATAAAATAGTTACCAGAAGTATCTGATAGTTGGGTAGTGTGGTTGCTGGGGTGGCCTCTGTGGGAGGAGGCCAGGGATTGCCCTGCTTTGGGCACAGCCAATTCCAGCCAACTCCTTGATGGATCTACCACAGCTGAGCTCATTAGCAAAGATGGTGGAGCTTCTGTGAAAATACATTTAAAGGACAAAAAAGAGAGTGATGAAAAACAGTGAGAAGCACTAGTATGAACATGATAGTCAGAGACGGAGAGGGAGGAGATGTTCCAGAGCCAGAGCAGAGATTCCTCTACAGCCTGTGGAAGAGACTACAGTTGAGTAAGTATTTCCCTGCAGCCATGAGAGGACCAGAAGCAGAATTCTGAAGCAGAATCCATGGAGGATTCCACAGTGAAGCATAGGAATATTTCCTGAAGGAAGGAAAGCCCATGCTGGAGAAGAATTTACCTGAAGGACTGTGGCCCATAGAGAGACCTCACACTGAACCAGGGAAAAAGTGTGAGAAGGAAAGACCAGCAGAGAATAACTGTTATGGACTGACTGTAAACCCCATATTTTTTATCCCCCTGTGTTCCTTGGGAAAGGAGGGAGCAGAGAAATCTGGAAAAAAGGAGTAAACTTGAGCCTGGGAAAAAGGAGGTATGGAAGGAAGGTGTGTTTTAACTTTGTCTTTATTACCCAGCATCCAATTCTGTTTCAGTTGCCAATAAATTAAACTAATTTTACCAAAGTCAAGTTTGTTTTACCCATGCCAGAAATTGGTAAACGATGTTGCTACCTTTATGTCAGCCTTCAAGTTTTTTTTCACCTTTTTTCCTCCCCAGCAGAGGGCAGGTGAAAGGAGAGGTAATGAGATAGTGGCTGGGTGGGTATCTTGCAACTGGCCAAGGTCAAATCACCATATTAAGAACTGAAAGGTTGTAAATCTATCTACCACTTTGGTTAACAGACAAGAAAATCATAAGCTCCTACCAAAGAAAATGATTAATCATTTACGATATCAGCTGATCTCACAGATAAGTATAATCTCATCTACCCAACAAAATGAAAGTGACTCAGACCAAATAAGAAAAATTCCATTACTTACGATAATTCAAGCAGGACATTCAGAATAAATACTCGGTACTAAATCCAGGTCAGCTATCAGGCTGTTTCTTTCCTACTTTTCTCTTTCTTTGATGATAAAGCCTCATTTTACAACATAATAAAATTCTTAGTTTAAGCAATTTTTATGAGAATGCCAAAGGATTTAAATTTTAGACAACACTGATTGTTGGGATTTGTTTCACAGAAACTCATTACTTTTAACTTACTCATGCTCTTTTTCTGATGGAAACTTTAATTGTTTCTCAGCTATTTAAGATAAGGCTCTTTTGAATTTGTGGTTCAAAATACCATATGTCTAAATGTAAACCATTGCATGATACCTTTGTGATTCCCATGCTGCGTGAATAGTAAAAAAAACAAAACCCTACAATATAACAAGGTCATCTGAAGTTGTAATTTGACAACAAAGTAAAAGGACATTTAGATGTAAAAAAAATCTACCCCCATCAAAAACCCCAAACCAACACTGTTATTTTGGGAATTAATTAGGAATCTGGCAATGCTCAAGCTAATGCTCGTACCAAAATAGCGGGAAAAAAAAATCCATCTTTTAAAGATAAAAGGTAAATGAAAAAAAAAATGCCCTTTGAATTGTTTATTTAAATTTAGGAACCCCTCGTAGGAATAATTATATTTAAAAAAATCCAAAAATTTAAAAAAAAATATTTGGAGAACAGAGAAATAAGGAAGTTTGCCTTTATTTGAAACAGAAACGCAACTCCTATCGGGTCCTGGGAAGAATGAAGGGAAAATAGACTATTTAAAAGGGAAGACATCTAACTTTAAAAAGTTTGTCAGAACTTCCTGCCAGATAACCAAAGGCAAAATTACTGTGATGGGGAAACAAAACTATAATTCTACTACATTGATTACCTGTTCATGGATTAAAATTGCTATCAAGGCAACCTAAAAAAAGTATTAAATGAAAGCAAGTATGGCAGCATTTAATTCTGTATCTTGGAAAGACAGAAAGAGTTTTTTTTTCCTTGAAGCTAGGTAGAAAAAGGGATATAAAGCTCCCTGAAGTGAATGCTGAACACAATCTGGTTCCATCTTTAGCTTCACAATGCTAATCACAATTACTTATTGCTACTAAGTCTGACTCACAGCCAACCAAAAAAGAGTTTGTAACAAAACTTTGTTACATACCATGAAAAGCTGGGATGACAATATGGCTGTACTTACATGGTTTTGATGACGTATACTTTAGCTGGAAATACAACTAAGACTTCAGCATGAATTAATTTATTTTATTTTAAAGACAAATTTGGGGAATTAGGTTGAAATTTTTCATTTAAAGCTGTTCATGCTGAATAGTGTAAATGAACTAATCTTTGTGTATTGCCATTCTAACTATAGTTTGTTTTCATTGTCTAGTCTTTCTTAAGTACAGACTTGTAAACCAAAAATGTTGGAGCTCTACTATTTGTTCTCTAGCTAGTGTAAATGTACAAATTTTATAGGTGTTTTGCTGCTCTGAGAAATGCCTCTATGGCCGACTCTTTCAGCAAGTATATTTTGATCATTGGCCATAGTCAAGATTTGAAAACAATCTTTGGTCCTAATCAGGACTATTTATTTTATTTAATGTGTATTCCTCAATACCCAGTAAGTGACCTCTTTGTGATAGCAGCACTCATGTCATAGAGTATGCTAATCAATAAAGAGACATTTTGTGATTTCTTTCCCATAAATCTGTTTTGTAGAAGAATACTTAGAAACCAGGCAAGTCATGTTGCTTGCAGCTACTGGTTCTAGGACTGGTTTGGTGTTCAAATGACAATTTAATTTCCTTGAAATTTTGATGTACTCAGTCACAGAGTTCTGCAAATTAAGCAAACTGAGGTCTCAGTTCTCATTACATTAATGATTTCTCATAGTTTTCCATGGGAACAGGGTTAGACTTCTGATGCAGTCATTTTTGTTTCAAAGGAAACCTGACTCCTGTGTATGACAGAGGCACATAAAGTACTGGAATTCATTAGCCAGGGAAATTGAGATTTTTTGTATTTTCACTTGATAGTTTTGAGAATCAAGTTCCAGATTTGTACAACAGAACAGAAGCAGAAATGTCTGGCAGTGGAGACTGACTTTTGTGTTCTACACACTAGCTGTATCCCAATTTTATGTTTACATCTATATTACTTCAAAAAGGTATCAGTTTCCACTCCTTCAAGGCTCTTTTGTAGGTGTATGCTGTAGGCTATACCTTATATTAGCAATTATTTCCTTGACTAATCCTCAAAAAATGTAGAAAATTACTTAAAAATTACTGACCTTAAATTTGCCCCTCCACTTGCATTCTCTGTGCATTTTAGTCTAGTACTATATTTATATCCTCTATTTGATTTTAAGTTTTTTTTCTATATAGGATTTTAAGTTTAATCAAAAGTCAACTTAGAAAGGCCATTCTGCCTAAAGGATATTTTTCCATTAAGTATTTGACATATTGGTAGCCTTGAGGGATTATTGGTTTTTGAAGAAATATTAACAGCTGGAAATTTGCATTTAAATACAGTTCTCCTTGACTGCTCAAGCAATTTTATTTTTAAGACCTGTGGCAGGCTTCAAAGCCTTAGCCCTAAAGCAATCTTGCCAAGTAGTAGCTAACATAATTTTACTACAAATGATTAAGTTTCCTAATAGGTTTTCCTTTTCAAAATCTTGTTTGAGGTGTCTATGAAATCAATACCAAAACTTTGTGATTTGTACTAGAACTAGCATCGCTAATTTGGCTGGACTAGAGGGAAAAAGAACTCCACTCAAAATAGCCTAACCCAAAGAAAAAGCAAAGCAAAAACTAAACTCAGACATCACAGTCAGAGCAAAATTATGTTCTATGAATCTAAGGAGGATGAGAACATCAGTAAGTTTGTGACCTTGATGACTGATAGAATTATGACTATATAGAGTGTTTATCACAAACATTTGTGTTTTTTACTGATATCTGAGGCTTTTAGGTGAAGCAGATGTAGGAAGATGCATTTACAGTAAACCGAACAGACTGCACACTATGGAACTGCTGACACCATCTTTATGTATGCAGTGTCTGCCCTAGGTTCTATTCAAGTGAAAGTGCCCATTGACATAGTATACTTTATGTCAACCCAACAAGGAACTTACAAGTCTGTGTCAGTTTTGAAATGGATTGGACAGAGTTACTTTTTCCTGACATTCTAGCATTGCTGGTTGAAAATAAACAAACCTAGTTTGATCAAATAATCATACATTATTTTTTTAAGAATGATAGTACAGGGCAAAATTTAGATGACATAGGACTTGAGCTAAATGTTTAAATTTTAGAATTTAGCTAAACTGCAACTGACTGTGGTTGCAAACTGGAGTAAAAGGCACTGGCTGGGAAGAAACATGGCCAAAGTTTTCAATACATCATCAACCGTGTAACTATTATCTTCAATGAATGCATTTCAGAGGAAACTATGATTTAATTTCCACCTCAAAAAAAAAAAAAAAAAGAAGAAATGCTCATAAACCTGATCAAAAATCCACCCTAAATGTTGGGAGCTTTTCCACTGACTTAAGCGGATTTCAGATATGGTCTGGAATTTATTGTTAGAATGCAAAGTATTTTAAACAGACTAAGTAAGCTTTCACCTGAATTTACTTGTGCCCATAGTAAAAAAAGTCTTTTATGTACAACCATGTGGATAACACAGTCATGGTCTCATTGCAATGAGAGTCTATCACGTGATTGTTTTGTTATGTTCATTAGTTCATGTATGAACATGGAAGTTTTTCACTAAGCATCACCATGGAAATTCCACTGGATGTTTTTGGGACACGCTCACCTGCTGCACCCCCAGCCCCAACAGACTATATTTCCAAATCAGACATTCATGAGTCAGTTATCTTTTGAGTTTAGTTCCAAAATAACGAGTGTGTTTGCAATGAGTGCACTTTTTGTGTGTTTGCGTTTTAGTTTCTAGTATGTTTCCATTCCTGGTATGGAATACTTAACATTGCTTACTATCTACAGTTTATTTAATTTATTTCCCTTTCGCCAGGTTTACCCTTTCCACATTCTTTTTCAAAACTGCCAAATCAGTTGTGAACTCAAAGGGCCCACAGCAAATCTATTCAACCCCTATATCTGCTCATTCCCTCAAACCAGAATCCAATCTCTTATTCTACCCCCAATCAGCCACTTTGATTTTTCCATTATCTGTTCCACGCTTCTGCAAGAGAGTGCAAACCTGCAGATTAATGTTGCATTCAGTATGTCTTGTCAGTGTGCTCGCTGCCATCTTCTAATTTGCATATAGACTAAATGTCAGTAGTGAAGTGAAGAAACAAAGATATAATCCTTAGAAGGGTTAAAACGCTTTTAATCCTATTGACCCATACAATAATATACCCTGATAGAAACAAAGGAACTTTACAGCCTATCTCAGATCATGGCTGGAATTGGATGCCTCAGATGGATGGACAAGGAATGTTGTAGAAATTATATAATTAACCTGATCATTAGGTCTTTACTTTTAGATGTCCTCAAAAAAATGGTTATGTCTAAAGAAATGTTTCTATTTCTTTAAACACATCTATGTCAATATTAGGTTTTTTTCAAACTGTAACAGCTCAAATTGTGATGAAACTGATTTATTCTTAGGTTTCAGTAAAGTCTTTTGGACTCCACAGATTAATTCACAACTGTTAAAGGACAGAAATGATAAGAAATTTTTCTTTGTCTCAGTTTTAAGTGAATTTTTTCCTCTCCCTTGCATTTTAATTTCAAATCCAATTGCACTATCATTATTAAGAACAAGGTCATGAGAAAACCCCTCTTACTCGAACAGTCAAAAATTGTTCTAAAAACTGTGCTGAAATAAGAAACTTTAGGATATTTGGCATGCTCTCATCAATTTAGAGGAAAAAATAATTAGGTAGAGGTGAATCCATTTGATGTAATGACCTATAAAACACTCTTCATAAAAAAATGATTGTCTGCATTATCCTGCACTCAGCAAAAAGACCTTACTGACTTAACTTGAGTTTGCATATGGGTACTGTAGTTGTACTTTGAAAATTATGCATGTATCCCCTTGGTATATTTCCTAAAACCAAATAAGTTTCAACGTACCAGTAAGAGAATACAGCTCAAACCTCCAAAGCTTCCTTTTAAACTGGTTATTATGTAACAAAATGTGTATTTTGTCTGGCTTGATAAGACCAATGTTTTGATTTAAACACCTCAGGCAAATAAGATACACACGTAGGACTATGATTGCAGCTAGAGGTTGTAACGTTATTAACGTAATTAACATAATGATAACTGAGAATATACAAACCTAGTATTTTACTCAATATCACTACCTAACAGGAATAGTCAAGAATGCTTTTACCTAGGATATATCAATCAAGATAATAATAAAACAGCAAACTTAATTTACATTCTTCAGCAGCTGACAGCCAAACCCTTTTTCTTCTCATGTCAGACTTGAGGGTGAAGGATATCTTAGTCTGTGTTTCAAACTTTCCCACATACTGGTGCAACTCAGCCACTAACTTGTAAAACACCTTAGACTTCCTAAAAATTTTTCCCTTTAATCACCAGAGGGAAAAAAAAGTTTAGGTGTGACTTTTGTCTCCTTTCTTTAGGTAAAAAGATTTAAGAGGAAGTCCTTGTACTAGGTTTGTGTGGCCAGGTTTGGGTAGCAGCTGGGCTACAAAGGTGGCTTCTGTGAGAAGCTCCTACAAGCTTTCTGTAAGTCCAATAAAGGCAATGCCAAGGCTGAGTATCAGCAACAGTGGCAGCCCCTCTGAGACAACATAGTTAAAAAGGGGGGAAAATGTTGCTGCACAACAGCAATTGCTGATGGAGAGGGGAGTGAGAATATGTGAGAAAAAATCTGCAGATGGGGAGTTTGCTATAATTATTCTCTGTGAAAGGAATCTAGTTCAATAAATTAAAATTTACTCCAGTTTGATTTTCAACATCTCATGGTACAGGTTTTAAAAATGCTGAAGGAATTTAGAAGTATGAATTCTGAAAATTTACCCCTCTTTCTCCTGAATACTCCAGTTACTTACAAAATGACCTTATGCCCTTGGTGGGGGGGGAAGGAAGAATGGACATTTCTACCAAGTCAAAAAACAGTGAACAGACATTAGCAATTGTTATATGTGATTAGAGGCTGGCTACAACTCTAATGTTACAACTTTAACATGTTGAGGATGTTAGCCTATAGAAAAATGTGAAGCATGTTATTTTTTCCTTATGAACACATTAGTACTCTGTATTAAAAATATAAAGCATTACAGAAAAAACCCACAGCTATCTTCAGTAGACATTCATAAGACATGCGGCAAATAAAAGAAGATACAGAATTTACTGCAGCCTCGGGGCAGCTATAAGTGATATACAGACAAATCACTACATGTACTGTTATTGTAGTGAAAGATTCTACCAACTACTGTGCCTTACTGTATCTAATTTTTGATATACAGAACATACTTTTTAAAAAGAATGTATACAAATGGATGACAAAGATCTTTATCTTTTCTGGCAAAGCCCACAAGGTAAAATGGTTATATTCTGTGAAAAGAAAAAAGAAATCTTTTTGTGGATCTAGACTATTTGGATGAAATGGTAGAAAAGTAAGATGTAACATGTCAAGAAAAGAAAGGAAAGGGCAAGGAAAGTGCTAAAACATCTATAACGGAGAAAACATAAACAAAAATATTGCTAGATGAGAATTAAAATATTAAAAAATGCAATGAAAACAAGCCTGAAATAAACTGTTTGTATCACAGAAAAATAAGACACCAAAACAGTACCAGCTAGTGGTACTGTATGCCTTGGAAAAATAAACAGGTATGATGAAAAAATGATTGTGTATATTTGTTATAGGTCACCTGACTTGGGATAGACTATTCAATTTTGCTACAACAACTCTTGAAGTGTTAAAACCCAGAAGCTACTACATCCATGAGGGACATAACAATAACCATTTTGAAACCTATTAAGTAATGAAGACATTAAAACATGAAACTAGCTCTAGAATACAGAGGAGGCAGCTTTATGATCCAGAAAGTAGAAAATCCACCAAGAGGAGAAACTGTCCTGGATCTGTTTCTTCAATAGGGAGGAACTAACTGAGAACGTGAGTATAATACAGAGCTGCTTGCATATGTATCTGCATATGTGCTGATTGCAAGAAAGTAAATCCTTTTGAATAAAGAAACTGAAAAACATATGGCACGGAAGACAGAGAATATGAGAAGTCTAGGAAGCATCTGTGCCAAACTTTAACCCTGCATTGAAGTCCTATGGAAAAATAGTTTACTAGGAACATGCAGAAAGTGGTGCTGCACAGCAATGATGCTTGACATCACTGATGAAACAATACTAGTGATGACCTATTATCTGCTGAGTTGCTTCTCTTATGCAACTTGCAACATTGTGTTGATATGGTAAAGGAAGCTGGCAGTGAGTTAAGTGGGAGACTAGTCACAGCAGAATGGAGCATGATGCAAGATAATTTATCTGGTTTTGTGACTTGAGCTAACTTGTTTTAAAATATAGGATATATAAATCAATACTACACAGAGCACAGCATAGAAATATTTTGCTGTTGCTTGATCATCAGAAGGATAAGGATAGAAATAGAACAACACAGAAGAGAAGAGTGTGAAGCATCCAGGTTACTTTGGAGTAGCGCCAGAAAGGTCTCTAGTGCTGTTTCCAGTCTTCATTGGCTATTTGACTGCATAGTCTGACTTGTACCCTGTCTGCTTTCATCTACTCAAAAGTCAGCGGGGCCAGACTGGAAAATGAAGTTCTAAGGCCATTTTAGAATATGTCAGTACCACTAAATAATATAATAACCACCACCTCTGATGGAGTGAAAATTCTCCAAATTAAGATGTAAATTAGACAGTATAATGTAGTTGTGGAGGATGGTAGCCCAGCTATTCAAAGCATCAAGAAGTAGTTTGATAGTCTGTTAATTCATCCAGTGTAACTGTCGTGTTCTCACAAGTAGCAGAGGTTTTTCATCTGTTGGTGATCTACTGAGATAATCAGATATGGTGAAACAGTGAATTCATTGAATAGAACTCAAGAGGGAGTGGAGATCTGGTTGAAAACTCAACAAATGGATTAACTTCTCAATTTATTTTTTTTTAACTGATTCCTCATAGGAAAATTCAGTTTGGAAGGGACCTCAGGACGCTTTTAGTCCAATCTCCAGCTCAAAGTGGAGTCATCTATGAGGTCAGACCTGGTTTTTCAGGGTCAGATCAGGTCTTGAAACCCTGCAGGGAAGGTGACTGCACAGCCTTTCTGAAAAATCTGCTCCACTGCATCCTGGTTGAACTTTGCTTCTTTCAAAATATGTCTGTTTTTTGTTCAGCCATCATGCATTGCTGTAAAAAGCACGTCTCTGACTTGTTGATTATTGCTTCATAGGCCCTGACAGGCTGCTGTTGTGTCCCCCCAGGTTGTTGTTTATCCAGGATGAACATGTGCAGCTTTCTCAATTTCTCCTCAAAGGGTAAGTCCTCCAGCCTCTGATTGCCTTGGTGGCTGTCTTTTAAACTTGTTCCAGTCTATCAATGTCTTGTACTGGGGGAGCCTAACTGGACGTAGCATCTAGATGTGGTGCAATGAATTCTGAGTAGAGGGGAATAATCATTCCCCTTCAGCTGCCACCATTGTTCCTGTCCATTAAAAAGAGGATGCTGCAGGTCTGCTTTGATGCAAGGGCTCACCATGGGCTCATTCTCAGCACACTTCTTGTTAATTCCTCCAGGTCCTTCAGCAGAGCTGCTCCCCAGACTGTAATATTACAAGGTGATCTCCCTGGTCATGTGTGGGATTCAGCATTTGTTCTAGGTGAATTTCATCAGGCTGCTGTGACCCATCCCTCCAGCCTTACAGGTCCTCTTGGGTGGTAGCCCTGCCCTTGAACCCCTTGACTATTTTCTCCAATTCTCTCTCTTCTGCTAATTTGGCATCACTTTTTCTCTTCCTCCAAACTTCTTTCTGTTGAATGAGTTTGTTTAGGGAAGGGCTGTGGCTTACATGGCATTGTATGAGGTGCCTGGTTGAGGGATCTTGAAGGGCCATCTTCTCAGAAACCTCAGGACGACTTTCCTGTTACATCAAGAATGTGTTTGTTGAAGCATCATTACCCATTTGTTTGCTTTAATCTCTGTCCAGAAAACCTGTGGACAGATTATAGGGGAGTTTCAATTCTTAACCCAAGCAGTGACACTAGACACTGTGAGACTGGACTGAGGAAAGAATGAAAATTCTAAGGAACTAGATACAGTGGGATATTAAGAAGAGATATTCGCTTCAGCTTTGCCATGGAAAACTTCTCTGGACTCTCATAGTTTTAAGAATCTTGC
Organism: Piaya cayana; assembly: GCA_013389865.1. Taxonomy (NCBI): domain Eukaryota; kingdom Metazoa; phylum Chordata; class Aves; order Cuculiformes; family Coccyzidae; genus Piaya; species Piaya cayana. The sequence continues at coordinate 61,318 of WAAB01017713.1, forward strand.
TTAATTTACTAAGCATTAAGGATATGCTGCCTTCTTATTTAAATAATTTATTTCTTATTACTCCTAACCCATGATGTTTTAACTCTGTCAAATTGTTGACCTTATTATTCACCATGTTTGAGTAGCTAATTTGGAAGAGAAAAACTGGCAGAAAAAAAGTGAAAAAAACCCCCCATTTTTCACTTTTTGCCTCAAGCATGTAACTATGAATGATTCATAGCACTTCTTACTTTGTGACAGATTCATTATTAAAAGTTTATTTAATTATCAATACTGTGCTCTACTCTATTAAGAAAATTATATTTTATATTGACTATTACTTGTGAATGAAGTTATCGGTGTCATTCAGTCTACTTGGAGTCCTGAACATCTGTTTCATTAAGCTGAAAGTGTTATTGACATGTTAATGCAATGTATTTTCCAAGGGCATATTGGCAGTTTCTCCTTGTGTTGAGAGAAATCTCTGGTATAAGCTACTGTGTATGATACTGCATGTTCTCTTTGTTGCTATTCGGATGTTTGGCATTTTTTTTTTTTAGGTTCAACACCACTGAGAGATTGTACTGTAGTGTCCAATTCAGTAGTGCCACATTTTTTTATTTCATTGCTGCTTCCGTTGCAAATGTGTGAAAAGGAACACAATGATCTCAGTATGTAAATTACATCTGTACGAGCAAAATAAAGGGATTTATTATCTGCTGTTAATGTCGGTTGTTTCCAGTTTGCCTAAACACATTAAAAACATATTAGATATTATGAATATTGTGAGAACATTAACCTTAACATACTTTGTGTATGCTTCTATTTTTTTCATCATTTCATTTCAGATTAATATCCATTAACATTATCAATGTTTTATCTTTTTTTTTTTTTTTGCTGGAAATTGAATTTTTGCATGAGAGAAGATGGGTGATATTTCATAGGAGAATTAGAAATATTCCAAAATAGAAAAAGGGTCTTTTTTTGTTTTAATTTAAGATTGTTTATATGCTCAAGTGATATTTTCTGCTTCTTTTCATTATACTCAATGTTTTTTATGTTGTGCAATACTTGGGGGAATAATTGGCTTTTTCTAAACAGGGGATCCAAATTTAATCCAGAAGATTTCTTTAAAGCATGTGTTGCAACTACAAAAGAATATTTATTTTAAACAACCAAAGCACATAGAAATCAACAATCTTTTTGCTCCTTTCAGTGGACTCTGTCTTACACTGGTTTCAATTGCAAAAATATATTGTAGGGAATCAATATTCTGTTTATATTTAATGTTGTTTTCCATGCCAAACCAATTTTTTTTATCTTGACATTAAGCATTTTTCTCTCTCAGAATTTACACGTATAACTGTGGGTTATCAAGTACTGTCACGAAATTGATGCCAGTGTAGAGATAAGATGATGCAGAAGAGAAAGTGTGATATTTTGAGGTGTTTGTTTCAAATATTCGGAGGTTCTGTGGTTTTTGTTAGCTGTTTCAAGTTTTTATTGTATCACTTTTGAAAAAAGTTCATTGTAATACAGACGAAATTAAAGACAGAAAATGCAAACCTTGATACTCTTTCTTTCTAAAAATTTTTTTGAGTAGTCTGCCAAGGATTAGACAGGTAACTGCGAGAAACATAAGGCTTTATTTTCCATGCATGAGTAAGTCTTATGATGAATCAAATAACTGTCTTTAAAGAATAAAGTATTATTTACAAACAGTGATAGATTAACAAGCAGTTAGAAACACAATTTTATGTCTTGATCAGTACAGGCTTAAACAGTAAAAATCAAGAAACAGTTCTCATAAGAACATTTAATATTATTGACTGTCTCCTGAAATGTCATATTCCTTTCTCTGGTTCTGCTGCATGAGGCAAATATCACTAGAAGATACAATTTTTTCATTAGAATCTTAAAAATCTGTTTTAAGGTACTCATCCAACCTCAGCAGATGAGACAAATCTGCTTGATGACTGTTTACTATGTCCCTGACCAGAGACGATAAGAACAATTTCCCTTAGACACAACTGCTTTTGGGGACTGTACCAATATAGAAGATATTTTCAGAAATGTACAGGAAGATTTTTTTGACCTAAATATAATATTATATCAAAATAAAAGCTATTCAGGACAGAAGAACAAATAACATAGGAAAATGGAAGAGTAAGACTTGGGAACTTGATTCCATGTCTTCTTTAAGGTAAGTGAATATTATAATTCATGCCCATATGGATAATCCTTGTTCTGGCACTGGGACTGTAGCTGTTTATAGGCCAGTCTAACATTACCAATTAAACATGTCTTTGAATTCTTTTCTGGTTATTATTCAAAACAAATTTTCCATTGTGCCTTTCAGACAGACTTCTGTGAATACATACGTTTGTGTGCATGTGAAAAAAGATCCCAGATTAGGATATATTTTCAAAATACTACGAGATGAAGCAATTAAAGACTTCATTTTACAACCCAAAGCATGACACTAAGTACCAACTTTAATATATGGATTTTCCAATTTCTGAATGCCTTAATGACTTCTACAAATTTAAAGAATAGAAGCCAAGCAAGTTACAAACACCACAATCTTTGTAGTTCTAATTTCACATGGTAGAACATAAAATAATCTACATAAAAATCATTGAATGATAGAAACTCATAATGGAATCCAGCATCTTAAATTACTTTCCTCCATTTCTCCTTCTCAAAATAAAATTCTGCTAATTTTCACACCATCTTGAGCTTACCAAACTCCTTGTTATAAGGGCCAAAAGTCCAACAAGATAACATTACAGAGAATGATACCTTATCAGAGCAAAATCTGGCAAATCTGTTCATTGAAGCCAGCATAGTCAATCCCTTCACCCGCCATCCCAAAGGGAACATACAAACTCATACATGCACCATATGCTTCCTTTCAGTAGTACTTCTGTGCCCAGTGTTGCACTGAAACTATGCAGGAGAAGAAAAGCTATCACTTTGTGTCAAAATGGATTCCCTTGGTGAACTGACTCAGGGGAGAAAAATTTTAAGAAGGCTATTTCCTGACCTATTATTTTTGAAGCTCAACAGATAACTACAAATAAACGCTGTGCAAATGTGTCTAAAGTATGCTGCAATTTATGGACTGTTATTGTAATACCAGTTTTCTGACATGTTGCAGTTTCTTCTTTTTCTTGTTTTATTAAACATTGGGAAATAGCTGAGTTTTGAAGTCTGTTTGCTATTTCCTACTACTTTTTTTTCTAGAAATCTTACCTGCTATATACTTGTTATGTAGAATTTTTTACAGTACTGGAAGTTATTTGGTATCACTAACATTTCAAAACTGAGAGATATTAAGAAAGGTCTGTTGGAGACTAGTCAGTAGACAACTTGTTAGAAAACATGTTACTAACAACATGTTAGTAACAACATGTTAGTAATATGAAGAAAGAGAAAATATGTCCTGCTCTGGATCCAGAAATAGGTTGAACTGAGTTCTCCCAGCATTCAAATGTTTGTAAACTTTTGACATTATTTACATCATTTGCCCTTGAAAGATATTGAAGTATTTAATATATCCTTAGTGTGGAAGGGGAAGGGAAAAGAGAAAGATGCAGATTCTTTCTTTGTGCTGTCACACCCTCAGTCAATGTATCTTTTCCCACACGGGGTTGCTGACAACGGGAGAGACAGAGCTGCTTTTTCAGTAGTGCACTGGTAGATATGAGATTTTGCTGTTCTCTGTGTCAGAAGTTTCATCTCACAGTAGCAGCAGCAGCCTCCACAATGATACCCTGCATCTGGTGGGGTGGATGGGTAATAGAAAGTGGGACATGACTGATGATGAGGATTAGCTATTCTCATTTCAACTTCACTATACTGTTTTGGGGTGGTGCATCTCAAAAGTTATTCTATTTGCTAGCTCAAAAGCCTAGAAGGTGAAGAAACTGTCCCTTTTCTGTACAAAGACTGTGCAGAACTCCTTGGTTGCTCAGGTTTTCCTGGGTGGAATTGTAACCATCTGGACTAGATGTCCGTTCTTAGCAGGTTGTTTTATTTACTATCTGTATTCTGTGTCTTTCCCGATACTCTCCTAATTTTAATGCTTGTATTATTCAACCGTAGTTTGTTTCAGAACACTGTCACAGTGTCACATACCATATTTTTTCTTGATGATATATATTAAAATTGAGTTCACACGTAACGAAAAGGGAGAAACCCAGTAATTAGTATGTCTTGAAGTAAAACATGTTCCAAACTCTCTTATTATATAGAGGTTTTTTTTTAATCCTGTGTGAATTCTGGTTAGACTCTGCACAGTGGAACTCAGACATCATACACAGAGACCATTAACTGTGTTTCAAAATAGCTAGATTGTTTAGAAATGCTCACTAGAATTCTTCTGGGAAAACAAATGATGGTAAGTCTATATCAGTATAAATCAAACATGAAAATATGTCCCCTTGAAAAATGATTTAAATGTTTTTCACCCTTTTGGGCAACATTTACTTAGAAATTGCTTTTTACTCAGCTTTTAAGGAAAAAAATGTTAGATTTTCCTGAAACGATCTGAATTTACCCCTCAAATTATACTGTTTTCCATTGGACGCAGCATAAACAAATATTTATTTTTAACTGCTGCAAATGAAAATGAAAATATAGATCTCCCTCTTTCTCTCTTCTTCACTATTAAAATTTTTAAAATGTATCTGTATGATACAGTAATTGAATAAATTGTGGCAATGCAGGAATTGATTTCTTCAGTTACTGTATCATACAGATACATTTTACTAGAACAACTTAAGGTATAGTCTGCTGATTCAGCAGAAAATGTAGGGTTAAATAAATGTTTTGCTTCAGTACATTTATACGTATTAAACCTTCATTTACTGCAGTGAGACATTTTTGATTAATGTTGCTATTTATGCTTGATGCCTTTGCTGCAAGGTTCCTGCTTTTTTATGAAATATATTGCTACATAAGTTTGTTTGATTGATCAACTCCCAAATGAGATAGTTATGACAATTTTAAATTAACTTTTATTTTGACATTTAAATATAGTTAAGGTGTTCTTTACAAGGGGTGCTTAATCTGTGAATGTAGTCATTTCTTTTCTAAATATTGACTTGCTTAAGCTATTTTTGGTAGAAATTAGGAAGACAGTATCATACCAGGAAAATGATACAGTGGGCAGTCAGTTTAATTTTTGGAAACTTAATTAAAATTCATGCTGTACCACATATTACACTTGCAAATTATTATTATGAATTAATTATTAATCTTCATGATGAAATGATGGTATGCAAGTTGCAATACATATTTCTGGGGTAAGTAAATAACAGGTGTAATCCAGCAAATAATAGAGAAATTATTTACTAACATATAATGGAAATTAAAAATGTTTGTAATGGAATTAAATGTAATGGAATTAAAAATGTTGAAGTGACAGCAAGGCAGGAGGTCAGGAGCTAATGGCTTCAGTGAGCTCTGCTACTCAGCCCTCAAAGTAGCCTAACAAAATTCTGAATCTGATAAGTTTGAGAGAGCTCATCAATATATTAGCAGAAGTAACTGTATCACTTTCACTCTTTTCACATCCTCTAACTACGTCATAAACAACAGAAATATTATAAAGCCTTCTGGCTGAGATGTTCAAAGCCTCATTCAGTGGCATTCAAACTAAAAATTGACAACCTGCAGAGTTAAAACTTCATTAACTCTCACAAAGAAAAGATAATATCATTTTTAATTTTTAAAAATAGTAGAACTAATACTGCTCCTTATAGGTGTAAATATTGGCTTCTTGAGAGCAAATAAAAATGGTTTAAGAGTGTTTAGAAAAAAAGGCATTAAGACACAATAAAATCTATAACAATTTATTACTGCATGTCCCAAAGAAAACAGGTGACTTATACACTATAAATACAGCTGGTAACTATAAACTATCACAAAAGTATTAGTAATAATGTGGAAATAGACTGATAGTGATAGTTGGTATCATTAAGTCAAAATCAAAGATTACATGAATAATTTCTTCTCTCTTCTCCTCCTTCCCTTCAAAACTAAAATATTAGCCACCTTTTATATTTTTTTTTCATTTCTTTCAAAGATAGCATGTTAACCAATTGAGCCTCTAAAAGGCTGCTTTTATGGATTCCTGTTTGCAGTTGTTCAAGAAAATTTCAAGTAAGGTATTAGCTAATCAAGGCTGATGTCCTGCATAGGTAGTTGTTCTTTTTTTTGTGTTCTCTACCCCTCCCCAACAACCCCATCCCTAATTTAGTGAGTATTTGCTAATATTGCTCGAAGGAAATATATAAAACATTGACACAGTTCTCTTCTTTTAAGATCATAAAGTGAGTCAAGAGACTCTCTTACATTCTGTGGTATGCTTCTAAAGGGAACAATGCTTTTCTCCAGAAAGTCTATTAACAGATTAATGAGCAAATTTATGTTAATAGCATATATTGCCACAGTTTGGATAATCTATTGATTTCCCTTAGTTGAACTGCTTATTTTCCCACTTATGCATTTACAAAGTCTCTGTTCTAATTTGTTGCACTGTTGTCTGTACTGAATTGCACGTAATTCAGAGAGTTGTTCCTTGGAATGACAATGAGGTTACCAACCTGGACCTATTGGAATGAGTCCAGAGAAGGGCTACAAAGATGATCAGAGGACTGGAGCACCTTCCATATGAGGACAGGCTGAGGGAGTTGGGATTGTTCAGTCTGGAGAAGAGAAGGCTCCAAGGAGATCTTATAGTGACTTTCCAGTACCTGAAATGGGCCTACAAGAAAGCTGGAGAGGGACTACTAATGAAAGCTTGTGGTGATACGATGAGGGGCAATGGGTATAAACTAGAGAGGGGCAGATTTATGCTTGATATAAGGAAGAATTTCTTCACAATGAGGGTGGTGAGGCACTGACACAGGTTGCCCAGGGAAGATATGCCTGCCCCATTCCTGGAGGTGTTCAAGGTCAGGTTTGATGGGGCCTTGGGCAGCCTGATTGAGTGGGGTGTCCCTTCCCTTGGTAGGGGTGTTGGAACTAGATGATCATTAAGGTCCCTTCCAACCCAAACTATTACGCGATTCTATGATCCTAAGATTCTAATAAGGTGAAGAATTACTCAGAGCCGGCAATGGGACTGCAGTGCTACATGTGGCAAATTAACAGTTCAGGCTTATCAAGTCTCTTTAAGCACCATATGTATCATTTCTAGGTGATTCTTGTAGTGTGGGAAGGGCACACTGAATAGTTTACTCCAACAGGCAAGAGAGGCAAAATAGCTTGTGAAATTAACTTAGAGTCACTCCTGGCCTCTTTGCTGTGGAAAATGCTGCCTGGGTCTAAGTTGTAGGACAAAGGTCCTCTGAGGTGGGTCCCAAACTCCTGATACCATGAAGAGACAGAATGAATTTATGAGTCTCTCTGGTTTTCTCTGTAAGGAAAGTCAGATGCATGCTCAGAGAGGAAAGAAAGCCCCGTGCATGGAGAGACTGAGCAGAGTGTCCAGAGAGAGCAATTGTTTTGTAAAAAGAACCAAACCCAAAGTGAGTGCTACAGCTTGCAAGAATTATTCTTCCTTGAGATTTTTGTGAGACCACAAAAGCACATGCATGTTGAGTAATGTGTAATTGTTGTTGCATTGCTCTATCTGCAATTACAACTTCCAAAGCCGCCAACGTAGTAGATTTTAAAATATGATCCTAAATTAGACACATGACTCACTAATGGGCAGAGTATCTTTAGCTGTTATATTGGATAATTAAGTAGCATTCTGATTAGACAAATGTAACGAAGAATTTCAAAGACACAATACATACATCCTCGTTTACTCTGGTGTTTAGGAAGCAAAACAAAATAGTTGCACAATACTGTGTAACATAAGCTGGTTATTGTAAGTGCATGTTTTTGTGAACCTGTATTTGTACATAAATACATAAAACCTAGTAAAGCTAAGAAAACAATCAATACTCCATTGCCACATTAGTTGTTTAAGGTTATGCTTTATGGATACAGAAATAGTACATAGTATTTGAAACCAATCTGAGAGATAAAGCTTAGGTAACTGATGGTGATTATTCAGCTGAGGCTTTGATATTTATTTTTCTGCCAATGAGGACTATGTGTATTCTGCTGATCACTCAGAAGAGGAGGGATTACAACACCCTTAATCTTCAGATTTTAAGCATTAAAACTAAAATGTTGCTTTCCAGTACAAAGCAAATGAAGGCCACTGCCATGTTTGGATAAGACGTTAGCATATTTGAGATACAGTTTAGAAAACAAAGATTGATCACTTGATGCTCTTGTTTTTTGGGACGGGTGGCAGAATAACACACGTGACAATAGGTTTGAGGTATTTTTTGAGAGAGTAGGTTATTATTTTTCTTACGGCATCATGAAAGGTAAATGATTTCTCTTGTAACTGTAGGGCAGGTTTTGTGGAGATACATAACCCAAACTATAATAAGACTCAGTGAAGGGCATCAGTGTAGGCAACAGAGGCTTTTGTTTTCCAAGTTACACTGGATTACAGATGACTGGATTAGGAATCATTTCCTGATGCTGTACTTACAGATGATGTGATTTACTTGCTGTCCAGTGCATGGTGTGAAAAGATAAATTTGTTTCGTAGTGTGGGGCACTAAAAGTGATTACATCAGTCTCAACAGCTGTGATTTGTTCCAAATTCTTAAAGAAGTTGATGTTAGTTTTACCATTCCTGTATTTTCTGCAAGAAAGATTGCCAGAGAGTCAAGATTGAAGACCTGTGGCAGATGATATTGAAGTATTTTTACTATTAACATGCTTTATTAATTTCTTTCCCTACAAAATTAAAATATTGTTAAATTTGTTTTCCTAAAAGAGTGTTTTGTGGTCTAGCAATTTGCCATTGTTTTTAGAGTCTTTTTAAATCCTCTGGTTAAATTCTAAATATACAGTACTATTATTGTGTATTAATTATTTTTCCAAACATCATTGTTTACCTTGCTACTTTTATTTTCTGTCTGGTCAAGTGATGTGATGCTTATTAGTATATTAAAACCATATCGTTGAATCTGTAAATAAGTCATGACCCTTGACCCCCCCTAAAAAGAACACAGATAAAAATAGTATGATAAAGCTTGTAAACAAAATAAATTATGCCTTGGAAAAAAACATAATGTGCACAATGAGGTGATACAATAGAATGTTCCGTAATTAGGTGCAATACTAGTATGCAAGCCCTTCAGACTTCATTAAAAATTCCATTGGACATGTGAATAATAGGATTAATATAGCCATGGGCGCTGCTGGGTCAGCTGGCAATAGATCAATCCAAAACTTAGAGCATATTAAAAGGATTATAGATTAGCAATTAGATGGCTTTTTCATGAGCAAGGAAGAGTTCCTCAAGCTTTGCCAAAGGTTAACAGAGATAGGATGTCGATTTTTCCAGTTTATAATCCAGAGCTTTAAGGTGAGGGAAGTTATGACATTTTCAGGATAAGAAGAATGATATGAACAGAACATAGCCAGCCTTTCAGTTTGAGTGTTTTGGCTTTAAGTGGAAAGTGTTCTTACACAAAACATCGGATATAAATATGTACTGTTAATAGCTACATCTCTAAGAAACAGGATTTCAAGTGAATTGAGAGTTCAGAGACAGCTTTTAAGCCTTTATCAATAGCATTCAATTTTAAATCATTTGTTGCATTTCAGAAAATACATAAATAAGTTCTCTAGTTCAAACTCTACAAATCAATGTTGAGTATTACTAACAGTATACTGGAATTACAGTTTGAGACTTACTTTTAGTTTGTTAATAACACAGATACCAATGAATTTTCTTATAGCTTCCTGATGAAATACTGGATAGCAATATCGGTGTGTTTTTAATGGCATAAGGAGAATGTATTATGTGGAATCAATATATATAGATTATAGTGGGAGTTTAGTCTCAAGATTTCTAAAAAATCAGATCACATATTGGGATGCCTCAGTGCACTTTTACTTCAGATGTCTAGCTCAAAAAATACAGCTTTTTGTATAAAAGGAGGCAATAAATACATTGGAAAACTGCAATGGACATTCAAATGGGAAACAAATCAAGGATATGCAGAAATAAGTGAATGATTAACAGTGTATAATTTGTTCAACGAACTTGAACATTTGTGTCTGCTCATGAGTAATTTCAACTCCCTTGTCATTCAACTGCCTTGTTATCATTCTGCAAATATTTTGGGACAGAGTTCTGATTGTAAATTTTTTTTGTATCTGTTGCTCTGTAAGAAATATGTTGGTGAGTTTGTTGGGATTAAAGATAAGAAAACTCCATTAAACAATCATGTGAATAATGTCTCTTCTAAGGAAAAAGGTTCAAGTTTTAGGAAGATCTTTTTGTAATAAGTTAAACTATTAGCAAATTTTGTGAAAAATAATTCTAAAAATCTTGTGAAAAATACATCTTTTTGAAGAAGTAAGTCTCATGGCTGTCCAGGCTACATGACATTTAGAGTAATTAAAAATATCTCTTCATAAATGGATGAAGTTAGTTGCAGTTTCAAACCTTTTCATAAATTGTGCAATATTTCTTGAAGCTGTACTGTCTTTGCTATAATAACAACCACTGTAGAGATCTGTGAGTTGGATGAAAGCTTTAAGACTAATTTTCCCTCCTTAGTCTGCCCAAACTAACTGCTTTGTAGGGGCTGTAGCCACATCAGGTAGTTTTCTTTATTTTTAGTAACAACTTTCTGGTGGAATCTGTCTCTTTAAGGAGCTGAAAGACTATAGTACAAACTCAGTCTCCTATTCTGAATGCCTCTTTAAAGTGCCTGCTAAATTTTATTAATTCTATGGTAAATGTGTCAAATTTTTACATAGAAAAGACTCAAAGGACAGAGGATTATATGTAATAAATGCATGATTTAAAAAAAAATACACAGTATTACTTTCTAATACTGAGGATATACAATAATATTTTAAGCTCAGGTAACATCTGTTTTTCAAAATCACACCCAGCATTCAGAAATGTGGAAAAGGCAATAATCTCTATTTATAAAGTTTGAAGACTTAATTTCTGACTGAAATCTGCATAATTACTGCTTTGACTTTAAAAAAAAGTATGCGGAAAATTTCATAAAGCAGGTATTTCTAATTACAATTCTTTTCAGTTTAGTTGAATTGTGACAACCACACTGATTTTGACAGACAAGAAATGAAGTGTTTGTGATGCAATTACAGTAACATCCATGACACTAATAGCAATTTTTGTGGGAAAAATAATGAATTACATTCCAAATAGGATCCATATGTAAGGATTTTTGTCAAAATCAAAAAGAGACAGTTGCTAAACGTGGAATTTTCTTCAGCTCATAAATAACATAGGAACAGAAGGGCCACTAACTTTTCCATGTGATGTGTGTTTCTAAATTCACTTCAGTTAAGAGTTTTTTGAGTGTTTATATACTTAGAGTTTTATTTTCACATTTTATGCATTTCGGTTTATGTTTTATTATTTTAATCCACAATTAACTTGGGTGCTATTATGAACCTAACTATGAGTTTTCTATGGTCTTCATAGAAAATCCTATTTGGAATATCCTGAGGTCTTCACCAGGGGAATTGAAAATTGCAAGGAAACATAGCTTCCCAAGACAAATATTACTGCTTTGGGGATAATTGATAATTCCCTTTAGACTCTGAGGAAATTCTGTTGTCCCATCTTTAAAGCATTTGTTGACATATGTATAATACATGCTTGCAAGAGAAAAAGGTCAGAAAAAAACATTCAGGAAATGCATTATTGGGATTTTAGCTGCTCACAAAACCGGTTTTGAATTGGATTGAATTTACAGAATATTTTCATCTGGGGAAAGATGAAAGCTGGGAAGGATAAATAAGGTTAAGTTTCTGAAACTGATACAGTTATGCAGATTTTACTTTCACCTGGGCTCATTAATTAGTGCATTGTCCCAAGAACAGCTTTGGTAGAACTTTCTTTTGTACACCCTAGTACTTGACATAATTTGCTAAGCCTGCCTGCACATCTCATAGCATCCAAGCACTCTTCACATTGAGTGCCATGTTTTCTAACTTACAATAATTCTGACATTGTGACAGGTCACACTATTAGCGCTTTTCCTGTGCAATGCAGCACCTCCAAATGTCCAAACTAAATCAGGCCTGCCTGATCTATGCCTTCTGTAATGAACTGAAATTGCCATAACTGCTTATTACCTATCTATCAATACATTAAATCTCAAGACCTCTTTCTGGTTTTAACATTTTATTCCTTTTCCAGCTCATGCAAATGTCTAAATCTGTCAACTTCTCACATTGTATAAAGAGTTCAGACGTATGGAAATGAGCATGGGAAACTCCCTTTTATCCCTTTCTATATCCTTTAATATGGCATGAAACTACATTTTCCCTTTCCTTTTTTCAATGTACAGCTCTGTCCTGCTGAAATACAAAGAATTAAGTTTGAATAAGTCTGTACTCTTACACTCTAGTATCCACAGCAGCCAGGTAATAGAACTGTAAGCTGAACTTTGCAATCATTAACTTTTGGGCATGGGGAAGCAGAAGTAAACATCCCCCAGTAATCAGTACATTTAGTTGTGTAGATAAAGGTTTCTCACTGAGGGTAACTATGTCATATTCTTTCTTCACCTGTGAACGTCACGTAACGACAGTTACAATGACTAGCCAGTCTGTCCTTCTCCGAGTCCTTTTCCATCATTTGTCTTAGGGAAGAGTCCCCTTTGCAGCACAGTGTCCTGCAAAACCCTGGTCTCTACAGCTCTTCACCTCCATATGGCATTGTAATGTTACAATTTCCAGTAACACAATATTCTAGAAGTACTTCTGTCAGGTTCCAAAAATCCTTAATTATGTTAACAAATAAAGAGCAGTGTTCTCCTCTGAAAACTTGCTGTGTAAGCAGGAATAATCAAGTTGGAATTCTTTCAGATTTGATTTTTTACAGTTGGATGCTGTGATGTTTACTAGGATGGAAATGGCTGTGGTACCCTTCCTACAGCTCTGAAGCTTGTATTGGCTCTCAGCTGAACAAAATCCCAGTGACCAGCAACAGCTGAACACTGAAGCAGTTCTTATTCTGTCACTACCCACAAATGCTGCTTTCTCTTTTGTCAGATATCTTAGAGAATCTTACTTTCTGACTGAAGTAGGTGAGATTGGCAAGTGGATTTGAAAATTATTACTGAACACTCTCAAGTATGTAGATGTAAACACACCTGTATGGAGCTCAGCTAAATAGCTCCTTAAGATACGAAATTTTTCTTGTTTGGATAAAGATGCATGTTAACAGCTTTGTTTTGAAATCTGTTATTCTGACTTAATTTACTTTTTTCCACCATACCATACCATACCATACCACACCACACCACACCACACCACTTCATTTATATACGTGTTTAGGCTCTTGCTGTTTGTGGTGTAGAATACATAAAATTTAATATTAAGCCTGTGATATTCTTAAAGTTTTACTAATATTTATTCTGCTGAACCACATGCTCTGTTTCTTTCTTTTTCACTTAAGGGTGATACGGGTCAGAGTAGTATGTATGTATCTATCAGGTATGGAAGACACTTGTGGCTTTTTGTTGTTATGGAATTCCATCCAAAATTTTGTATGTCTACAGATAAATCTAACTGTCATGTGTCGCAGTCATTTTAGTTGATAATGATCTCTGAGACTAACTGTACCAAAACAGCATATAGAAATAGCTTATTATTTCTTTTTTTACAAGAAAGGAATGTATACTTTAGTAGTACATATTTAGTAATGCATACTTTTAGTATAGTAACATTTAGTAATGTATAATTCAGATATTATAATGGAGATTTTCCTAGGAAAATGCCAATTTCATAATGGCTGCTAGAGAACAACAACATTTCATGTAGCTTTAACAAAAAGATTTTTTTGGGTTATAGAATTTTAAGAAAACATTGAATTTTGAGGGACTGTACAAAGGCAGACTTATTTTATTTTTTATTAATAGAAATAAATAAGTTGTTTTATAATTAAAAAAGAAGCTTGGGAAGGAATTTTCTAGTTTATTTTACCTAAAGCATATGTGCAAGGATAGCATTCTTATGAAAATGAGTGTTTCTGTATTGTGCACTCTGACCATTGCAGGTGTGTAAGAGGAAAGATATGTAATCTATATTATATAACTCTATAATATCATGGTCTAAAATATTTCATGCCAGAGACAGCAAGTTTTGCATGATTTCTTCCCAGCCTTATGTACAGTATTTTTCCTGTGCTTAATTTCTTCCACCTCATGTTATTATGAACAAACTAAATAAAGACTTGCTGAGAACCTTGGGGCCCTATTTATGTTTTGAATACATTGTACTTACGTGTAAAACGTTGCAGAATTTCAGCATCCAGGCATAAATGTTGCCACAATTTCACAAGTGCTGTGTCCACCACAGGCTAAATATAACTATCCCCTTTTTTGCATAGAGAATGATTTCATGGCCTCTTCAGCTACTTGAAGGGTAGTATTCAGATTTCTGGTGATGCTAAGAAATGATGACTGATCAGCTATACCAGTCAGTCTTGTTAAACAATTTATGGGTCAGAAAACACTTGATAGATCCTGTTGTGGAATATTATCATAATGAATTATACTTGTCTACCTTTCATAATATATCTCCTTTGGGAATCATAGCAATTCACTCATAACTTAAAAGCATAATCTAAAAGTACCCTACCTTCTCCAACCTCAAAACAAATAAACAATCAAACAAACAAAAACAGAAGGGAAAACTGCCAGAGTGTCACTGGAGGAAGTCTATTAGTGACTGTCCTTCTCTACAGACTAGGACTCAATGCTTTCACCCTTTTCTGCATTTCTAAAGTGACTGCAATGCACTGGTTTTATGGTTCCATTCTCTGTGTTATTAGCAAGTTATATTTATTACTCATGTGATAAAAAAATAAGCTTAATGAGTGGAAGTACCAATGGAAAGCAAGTATCTGGACAGGGAGCAGACCAAAGCAATAGCAAAGCATTGTATAGCAAAAGGATCTGAAAGAGCAGAGTGGACATTATTGCTAGCAGTACAGAATGTATATGGTGGCAGGTAATATAGTTCCTGCTTATTTCTCTAATATAAGGATTAAAAAGAGGGGATTTTATGAGTGCTGAGGATATGCCTGTAAGAAAACAGAAGTTGTATGAGGGCATTCCATTTAGTGGTTAGAGAGACATAGACACAAGCAAGAGTATTGCTGTGGGAGATTTACAGCCTGCTTGAGCAGCTCTGCATCTCCTCCAGTGTGTGAGACTGGAAGTGCCCTGAGCAGAGCAAGGCTGCAGGTGTGTGTTAATTATTTTCTGTTGTCATTACAAAGAACCATGACTTTTATCCTTCAGTCTTAACTGGCTTTGCTTCTCACTTGCTTGTGGGCATTGTTAATAATCAATCACATTTTATTCACTTAACATTTGTTTACCTGCCCCCTGCGTCGTGCTTCTTCATGCCACAGTGGATGGCATGACTTCAGCTGTTCATTAACAAATGCACACTGTATGTGTGTTGCAGCCATTTTGATTGAGGCTTGTGCTCTAGCCACTTTAGCTGCTTCTTTGCATATTGATTGAACACTTCTTGCATTGAGTATTGACTGCCAGAGACAATGTTCCTCACTTACCATTATTGCCCTTGTTTCTTTCTCCCTCGTCACTTGGATGTTTATCCAGTTTATCCTGCCTTTATATTTCTTCACCATCTGCATCTTTGTTTCATTCTCATACTTGTAAATTAACCACATACCATAATTCCTTTCCTTTCGTTTCCTTTCATTTCCTTTCGTTTCCTTTGTTGTTTCCTCTGAGGAAAATTTCTCCTAGTCATCAGTATGGGCAACCTCAGAAGCTCAGCTTCAGAACTCATGAGTCAGCTTTCCTTTTCTCTCAGCTCAGGATACTGATTTAATACTGAAAAAAAAAGATTTTTCATTGTTTACTTAGGAAAATAAATAACAGCTTATTAAATTGTGAAGGAAATCTACAGAGTAATGTAAAGAAATTTTTCATAACTCTCAGGAAAATATTTTTTGTCTTAATAAAAATAAAAGCAGCAGTTATCACTAAATAGCAAGATTCTAGAATCTGAAGATAAGCATCAGCTAAGATAAACAACAGCTAAGATAAACACAGGATGCAGCAGAGAGGAATACAGTCACTGCCTTATGTAGCAAAGGATATTGGAGACTCCACTCTAAGCCAACGATCATTTCACAGAATCACAGAA
>WAAB01017714.1:12226-33758 GCA_013389865.1 Piaya cayana
ATCTGACCCCTCTTTAAAAAACAAAACCAAACCAAACAACAAAAAAAAAAAAACAACAACCCAACCCAAATCTCAAATTAAAGGTTGGTTTTGTTTTGTGCAGAAAGGATGATGGTTCTCTGTAGATTTGCACCAGCTAAGCAGAATTGAGAGTCAGTTCTGGTTATGCATTCCTACATTTAATGTGTTCTTCAGTAAGGTAATGATGTTTTTTAACTTTATGAGCAAACATTTCATACATATACTGTAGACTTATTGTAACATTCCTGGCAGGAGGAATAATAATTCAATATAAATATTGTAGGAATTTTACCTATTTTTATACATATTTCACTTTCTGGATAATTACATTCCACATACTGTAAGCTGAGTGAGCTTAGACAGCTTTTCAGAAGAAGCTACTGTATATTTCATACATTCTACCTATCAAACCTTATTGTTATACAAGCAGGAAGAAGTCATTTTTTGACTTTTTTGGCAACAAAAATATCAATATTTTACAGTAAAAACCTTTTTGGTAAATCTCTCTACCTGATGTTTATGCTAAAGCTTTAGATGAGCAACGTCTTGCTTATATCAAAGAATGTTCGGTATTTGTCCTACAGTGCTGTATGTCCAGTCCTCCCAGGACAATGTAAACCAAGTGTAGATGACAAACAAGCAGAAAAGTTCTGTTCAGTGGAGAGTGTTTCCCACTAAATTATCAGCCAAACTGATTTTTCGTAGAACACATGGAGTTCTTTAAAAAAAATTTGATCTCATGAAAACTTATTCTGAGGAATACCAGAGCTCCCAGACTGGGAGCTCTCTGCATATTGGTTTTCCACGTTTTTACTAATAGGACTTGTGTTCCTACTCCAGTTTGTTTTATTGAATATCCCATCTGTTATTAATGATGCTCATTAGGAAATTTCCTCTATTGCTGGATTGGCTGAAAGGTCTCCTGCTTTATATAATGTAGACCAAAAAACAACAACAACAAAAGAAAAACAGTAAAAAAGAGAAGGCAATAATTTCCTACATTTAATGCAAATGGCAGTTCAAGATTTAGATGAGTCCATGTCTTTTTTTTTAAAAAAAAGGCCAATAGGTTTTTTGTCTTCAATGAAATCAGTTGAAACAAGATATGGATCTGTCCCCTACTAGGCACAATTTCAGATTAAGACTCTCAACAGCACTAGGAAGGATAAGAAGTTCTGTGTTTATGTAATCCAGACCAGCAATCAGAGTTCTTATGCATTTAGTCGTCATGTCTTGAGGCACCTTTTGAAAACAAGTAAATGACTTTCACCACATGTCCAAATTATCCAGCTAGATCTTTCTGTGGAGGGACTGGATTAGAAAGGACTGTTTTGAAACTATACAAAATTCAGCATGTAGTGGAAATCATATGATCATATGACCATATGATCACAGGTGTGGGGGGTTGTTTCCTGAAGAGGGTAGATGCATGGGAATTAGCCCAGAAACTTACATAATTGAAAATTCCCTCGCTTTCTAGAGGAACACTAAAGTTTCTTCCATTGATATTAGAACATCCTTGGGATAGAATGAGTTAATCTTTTATGGGCCTTGATAAACACCATCTGCAGCTCTACTGCCTATCTGAAAAAAAAAAAAAAATCTAACAAAAACTTTGAGCTGGAGGTTTGCAGAATTTCCATCCAGACTACATCTCTAAGAATTTTCTGCGTAGGATGATAGGTTTTAGCCTATAGCCAACAGTTTGCACATGCACAGGATGTAGCAAGCATTTGTTTTGGGTTTTTTTTTCCTCTCCTGGGAACACCAGTGAGACATGCAAGAATGGAGCAAAGTTCATGTTTCACCATTGGAAGAGCAACATCGCTAATAAAGCTGTGGTTCTGATCTTATTCTCTAGTTCTCTGGATTGAAAATTTCTCAAGTAGTAATCAATAGATTGTGATTTCATTCTGACTTCACTGGTACATCCATATTGTTCAGCAGGTGCTGATGTCAGAGTACCAATCTCTCCGGACAAACCCTTTCTCTAATCTTACTGTCCTCACAGATTAGCCCACAGGGAGAACAAAAATAGAGCTTCAGACCAAAAGCTCAATAACCTGCCTCTTGCAGTTGTCAACAAGAAATGTCTAGGTTAATTCCATGCTTGATCTTGGTAGATCTATGGAAATATTTTTATCAGAAATGATGGATAAGTGCCAATTCACTAGCAAACTGGAGAAGCAATCTAAAAAAAATTTTATCACCATCTTCATCCTCTCAAGTGACTATTTATGCTATAAGGAAATTTATAATTGCGGAGATCAGCACAAAACCTGAAAATTGGTGTCAGCATCACCATGGAGACAATGACGGTGTTTGCAAATAAATCATCTAGCTCCCAAAATTAGAGTAGATTTACTGTATAAGAATGTACAGCCTCTGCATTTACAAGCTTGTGTAAAGGCAATGTGTCCAGAACATCCGCACTGATGCCTTGTATTGTGTTATTTGTTTCTGTGTTATGACAAGGGTAATAAAAAGGTGTGGACTCTAGGCACATTTTTCTATCTCAGTGTGAGAAAGTGTAAAGCAAATTTTCAGGACTTTTAAACTTAATAGTTGTGTCTGCTGCCTTTAATATAAGGTTATAAATTTTTTTTTTGGGTATCCTTATGAAGCGAAATGAAATTTATTAGCAAGGTTGATGCTGTGAAGTCAGTTAGATGTCAGTCAGACTCGACATTTCTTTAAGAACTCTTTCTTTTAGTGATAGGGAAAACTTCCTCATTTGTGTGGTGTCTTCATGAATAGAAAAGTTCTTAGAGTCTTTAGACCTTGGGATGATGAGCAGAGAGGTTAGAGGTGCTAATGGATGTAGACATCGCATACTATAGTTAGAATTTTCCTCTAACATTGTCCTTATAAAACAGATGATCTTTTGTTCCTCTGATTAAGAATTTTGATGCCTGTGTTTCTTCACATAGCTGCAAGTAACAACATCTGCTGTCTTTCTGTATGAAACAAATCCGCTCTTTCTGAAGACAGAGGGAGTTCTAGTGCATGTTGCCTCTACAGGGTAAAGGGAGGCTGATTTGAGGACCCTAGCTAGAGGCAACAGTATCTTTGCTGCGAGCTCGTTCTGTGTAGCTTCCCTCTGCTCCAGGCTCAGGGGGACTGGAGATCATGGATTTACCACAGAGGCCGACCCAGTGGCCAGCTTCTTGTGCAAAAGTCAGGAGGGCTGAGTAAACAGGGGCAACTGTCGTTACTCCTAGAGCAATTCTTACAAATCTTGTGTCAGTCTTTTCCACCTGCTCTAAGCTCTCCATCACACAGTCTCTTCTGTGACGCATTGCATAGAGGTCAGAAATTCAGAGTAAGAAGGAAATAGCGATGGAGGTGGTAGGATGGTGGGTGAATTTAGTTTTACATCACTGGAAATAGTAAAAGCCACTGCCTGAGAAAATTGTGACTAAGTTGGGACTCTCAAAGTGTGGTTTTCTTGCGCAATCCCACAGAATATTTCTTTGTTAGTTCCATAGACCTAACAGTCATTAACAGTGGTTGTGGTTTTGGCTTCAGTGCTCATTCCCACATCCAGTTTCAGATCTGAGTCTCTTTTGAAAGGCACTTTGGAGCCTGGAAAAATGCCTCTTCAAACAGAAAGCCAAAGGTTTTAAAACCCCGTAAATCTTCTATGGGAATTGCCTGTTATGAAGGAGAAATCCTTGCAGTTGGGTCAGTAGCAGATCCTACTGTGGTTCAGGGGTACGCACAAGCCCTTTCACAATGCTGTGTCCTTCTGTGCTTACAGTGTTCCCTACCAAGCTCAGCAGAGGCATCAGGCATATAACCACCTTTTCTCTGTTTTCCATTAATATCCCTCTTTCATTTTTATTCTGTCTAAAGCAAACAGTGCCAAACCGTGATGTGTTGCATGCATTTAGAAATATCATAGCCCGACACTGAGGCTTGAACTCTGCCAAGCGATTTCACATTGGATATTCTTCTGAATATGTCCTTGACCCAGATGATTTAGAAATGAAGGGAAAAAAAATATCAGCCAAACTTGCAGTGCCTAATTGCAAATGAGTATGAAACCTGCATCGCTTGCTGGGGCAAGTTTAACTGTGACACAGCTTTCAGATTCTTCAGCTGTAACAAGCACTTGTGTGCTTCATGCAAACTGTCCTGCCAAGAAGTCTCCAACAGCAGCGTTTAAAACACTTACGGCATTTTCTGGGTTTTCCTCGTCCAGTCTTGGGCCACTACCTCACCTCTGCTGAGCGCTCAGTGCTGATTGAGGAGAGCTAGTTCCGTGTCCTAATGCCTTCCTTGTCCTCTGACCTTCTGGCTTCAACTTTGTGTTCTGGTGATTTTTTGCAAAACGATACATGTGTAATATTGGAATTGGCAACACGCTGAAATTAACAACAAAAGAAGCAGCATAATTAAGCTTGTCAAACTCCAAAGCACTTGCTTCCTTTCCTTCAAGATAATACGTTATTCCTGGCACTTTGTTGAGACTGAAGGTGCCAGTGACAGTAGAGGCTGTGGATGAATTGAAGACACTGAGTGTGCCCAAGACTCGACAGGCAGGAGTTGATCAGCTCCTCCTATTGTTCATAATTCTGTCACCTTGCATTTGATTTCCTGCTCTCTGTCCACTTTCTGCTTTTCAAGAAGCCTTTGCTTTCCTTCCTTTAGCACCCTGTACGTGACAGAGATCTTATTGTTGTTATTAGCATCTCTTGTTGACATGGCTGCTATAGCTAAAGAATAACTGGGATTAAAGGGCTGATCTTACTCTTTGTGGCAAATACAAAACTGCTACAGTGACACAGCTGATATTCACATCCTTAGAGAGGGAGAAGGCTGCAGTGTAAGTCGTAGCTGGTGGATTCAGGTAGAGAAATCAGTGCATTAACCGTCCATGGCATGTTTTCAACTTTCCCAAGCACTGAATTGATCTGTATGGATCGGAGTTACTCCTTAACAATGTTATTAATTTGCAATGCCTGAGCAACCTTACAACAAAAATCTGCAAACTGTTTAACCTCACCTACATGACTGGTCTTTGGTGGCTTGGCTATTAATCATGCATGAAAGCAAACAGAAGAGTGAAACTGGGAAGGTAACAATTCAGTCACAGGCCACACAGATCATTCACCTCTGCAGATGCTTACTTGTTCCTGTGGCTTAGAAAGATTGACTTCCAGTTATCTCTGGCCCAGGTTAGTATCCCCGTGTCACTATAGCAACAAAATAGCCTCTGAAAAACAGCATGAGGCATCTCAGTCTGCTTCCCTGCAGGCTGGGGTTCACATCAGAGAGGCCAACTCAGTAATTGATGCAAAATGGCAGCTTTGCTGGCAGCCTTGGCAAAAGCATCAGTGCAGGCAGATGTTAAACCAGCTGTTTGCTCCTGGGATTTCAGTTTCCAAAGGCAGAGTGAGGTTGAACGTGCTTTATTTTGGACAAAAAGAGAAGATGCAGGATTTCAGATGAACAAGTGTCTTCCCTACTTTAGGGCTAGCAGGCACGCAGCAGAGTAAAAACACATTAAGAGGAACACATTGGTTGCTTTGGCTACACTCGAGCTCTCTTCTACCTACAACTCTGGACAATTTTGGCTTTAACATTCCAAGAATCAAGTGTCCTCTGCAGAGTAGGGGGCACAAAAGTGCTTCAGGCACTTGTACCCTCTGTTCTAGATGGAGCCTGAGGCTGCCCGTATCTTTGAGCGTGTTTAACCTTCTCCATGACCTGAGATGACAAACTTACTAGACATCTACTTTTTAAGATGGCCAAGATAAGTGAGATTGATTCATCTGAATTAAGGTCTTTCTAGCACAAGTTCTGTGTCTAAAATATTTTAGTCTGTGCTGCTTTACAGCGTTTTGCATTGGCCAAAATAAATTTCATCAAACTAAGTGGCAGAGGGATAGATAAGCATATTCCAGGATAAATAAAGGTTTTGTACATTGGCCATAGTGGCTGTCAAGAACAGACTACTGCATTTCTGGGAATCTTCCTTTTGATGTCTGAACCCTTTACGTATCAACACTGGCAGTTGCAACTCCTGGATACCATTAAGACTGTGATTTCGAAAAGCTTTTGAGCTTCGAGCTCCTAGCCTAATTATGCAAAACCTCTGTGCCACCTTCACCTGAAGTATATGCCAGAATGCCTACATAAACCTTGTTAATTACCCTGTAGTAAAGATGGTAATAAAACATACGTTCTAAAGAGCAGAGAGATAGTTGCCAGGTTATAATTAACATACTTTTTTTGTGCTTTTTTTTTCGATTTGTAGGCCCAACATTAACTTCCCATTAGCAGAAGGTCTCATATTGAGCTGCATGTTTTCTAGATAATTATTCCCTAGCAATACTCTCTAATGACTACTTTCGAAGCAATAAGTAAAGCCATGCTAATCTCTTCTGTATAGATTCTTGTACACCTATCACCTTAACAAACTGCCTTTTAGCAGAATGTGAAATGGCAGAATAACACCCTGTATTCTGTTGTTTGTCCTTTCATCTGCTTCCCCAGGACAGAAGAGTATGTAGTGGAATCATTTGGGGTTTTGAGGTGTTGTCTTTTTATTAATTTTTCATGTATGTGTGTTGATACTTAAAGTAAGGAAGAGGAAAATCAGAATCATAGGTCAGGATTAGAAAAGAGTTTTAGTTGTAAACAGAGTATTTTTAAGACTCCCCACTGAGTTAAGACTTGTCTCCCACCCTAGAAACAACATTTTCTGTAACAGATGTAAGATATATCCCAGAATGGTAAATATGAGCAATAAAACAGGCAGGTGTATATAACGGATAGCTTCTGCTTTATACAGAACAGTAAATAGATGCTAAAACTGATTCATACTCAAAGAAGAGGAATATTGTTTAATCCATTTTGGCATTTGTTTATTACCATTATACCTCTAAGGTGTTATTTTTCCCTTCCCTAATGAGACTGCAACTTACTGTTAAATCAATATTAGAGTTTCTGAGCTTGCTGCAGAAGAATATGGTTAGCAATAAATAAGTATCAAGAAGAGGGTTTTTTTAAATGAGTCGTTGCTTGAGAGAACAGATGACATGGAATAAAGAAAAGTGGTATGGACCTATATATTTATTTTAAAGGTTTCTGTGGCATTTCTGATTGGTGTAAATCCTTCTGAACGCGTAGACTTAAAGCACAGCTTCCTGGTTCAAATTAATTGCGTGTGCTAGGAAAGAGGAGGTAAAATTTTCACATCGGGAACATACTTCTCAAACTCCATTTTCTCTGTTTAAACACAACCTCTTTTTGAATACTGAACCTAATTTTGTTAAATGATCCTGAGGTTCTGAATGTTGAAATACATTTTGGAAATGTGGGTTTTAAAACCATATGATTTATGTTCCTTTGAAATGTTGTTCATAATGATGTATGAAAGCAAATTCGAAATATCAAACCAGTGCCAAAGGTGCATTTCCCTAGTGCTACCCTGTACTGGATGGTGAGATGTAGATTTGTTTCTAACTGATGCAGGTTTTTACACCTTATTTCAAGGTGATGTTTGCTAATGTGTTTCTGTAAGCGTATGAACCTTCTGGTCTTCAGTGGGGATGAGGGTGTTACCCACCTTTACATTGTTCTGAGGGATCCTAAGCAGAAAGAACTTCTTGGCCACTTCCATTCAATTTAGCTCATCTGCTAAGAGGGTGTCAAGCTTAGTCTAAGATCTACTTTCTCATTACATCTCTAAGGTAAATCAAGTTCCACATGCTTGCCAGTGTTTAAGTGTGTAAGGATTCCTCTCTGGAATTTTCTCGCAGGTCCTGCAAGTGTATAGGTAAGCCAGCAGAAGAAAGCATCTGAAGAAGGTGAAGTAAGTGTGTAGGAGAGAGAGCTGCTGATTCTCAGCTTTCATATATTTGGAAGTTGGGTGATCCAGAAAGTATTCTGAGTATGATGCAAACTGTAAGAAAGTGCTGTACATAAAGTCATGAACTCTCAAGGCATTAGGATGAGTTTTGCAATCCATAATCTTTAGGGTTTTAGTGGAATGGCATGAGAAATATAAAATTTTTGGAGGAGGGAAAATTGCATTGTATTTTACATAAGAGTTGAATGTCTAGTTGCAGAGAAAAAATGGTGAGGGAGAGAAAGTGTAAAAATTCTAAATGCAGAAGTATCTCCCACTTTTTTGTATAATTTTACCTTTCTGGAAGTAGGACTCAGACTTCCTCTGCAAGTTTCGATATTGAATGAAAAACTAGATGTGAAACATAACAAGTGAGGTACTTCACCAGCTAGTAGACATTTGGAGGTGATAGTAGGAATGCCTTTTAAAAAATATGTAAGAACTCCTTACTTAAATTGTTAGTTCTTTAAAGAAAATGGGAGCTCTACTGCTTATAAGTAAATAGTTCAGAAATGCCTCAACTGCAAGAGAGCTTGGAAAATTTCTATCATAAGAAAAAGATACAAAGTCTGTGACATAGCTTACAGCTTACACCATTCCTTCAGTGACTGTCTTATATATGGAGTTTTCAAAAGCACATTCAGCCAACTGCTGTTTATAGTTAATTTCAAAGAGAACAGTATTTCACCAAGCAAGTGTTAAGGATGAGGTAAACCACTGCCTTAGATGTGTTCTCTCTCTCCCCAGTAACTACAGTGTGGAGGTGGAGGACTAATTGAGATTAACTGCCGTACTGTAGATGAGATCAGTTGCACGGCTGTTACGAAGGAGAGGATGTAATAGGATAAAACAGCAAATACAGAACAGAAACACATCAGGGCAAGGACCAGGCTCCAACTGGAGATCCAAAGGCTTTGGTGGTAAAATTATTAATATTTAAGATTTGAGAGGTCTGGCTAGGGCATTTATTCTAATTAAAGGAACATTCCTTTCAACTAAAAGCTAAGTTTCTGATTGTTTCCAACTCCCCACTTCTTATCTAAGATTATACTGGTGTGCCACTCCTGTGGGCTTCACCAAAAGCCATCTCTCCATATTATCATATTATCTACTGCTGACAGTGACCCTTAGCAAGCTACTGAAGGAGTCAATTTCTCTCCGGAATGGATATCTGGTTTTCTTAACATTGAAATAAT
The DNA here is from genome assembly GCA_013389865.1 of Piaya cayana. Taxonomy (NCBI): domain Eukaryota; kingdom Metazoa; phylum Chordata; class Aves; order Cuculiformes; family Coccyzidae; genus Piaya; species Piaya cayana. The sequence continues at coordinate 21,302 of WAAB01017714.1, forward strand.
AGTTTTTCCTTACCTCTTTCTTTTTTTCTGAAATGATATGTAGGTATCTGCAATCACTTGGGAAAAAGCAGGGAAGCAGAGGGGAAGATGCTGGCCGAATGTTCCCTCGCTACAGTCATAGTTACTGAAACTTCTGTCTGACCTGTCCTAAATTGTGCTTATGTTGTTACCCTCTTGGAGTACTCATATTCTCTGACAAGGTCCTGGGTCAGGCTCTGAACCAGAGGTGAGTAGGAAGGGTCAGGGCTTCCCCTCTGCTGCACTGCTCCTATACTTCTCTCTTCTGATCTGTAGATATCGGTGGAGATTTTTCTTTGCAGTCATGGTTAGTCAGGCCGTGGGAAAATTCTTCTTGGGAAGAAGAAATAGCATGCAGTCCTTCACACTGTGAACTGTCACTCCCTCCAGAGAAAAGGAATTAGAAATAGCATTGTCCTCAAGAGCTGAGAAAACTTGCAGATTTTCCATGTACAGTAAACAAGTTTCTATAATTACCAGGAAAACAAAACAGAGAGACAAAGTTGTGCAGTGGGGGCATCCCGTCTCATGCTCACTGCTGTGATAATGAAATCCAAACCCTGTGGAATTGCAGGCACGTTATTTTCACTTGCTTTAAAGGTCAGCTGAAAAAGCTAATTTCCCAAATGGTTTCATAGCTCTGAGACAACGTAACACTAGTTGTTTCTTCCGACAAATTGCAGTTGTCAAAGAAACTGGATTAGTAGCTCACGGAGCTAAAAATAGACATTGTGCACATGTCAGAGAAAGATAAATTCAGTAACAGAGATAGATCAGAAGGTAGTAACACAAGGTAAACCAAAATGCCATAACATCTGGAGGAAAAAAGCAACAAAAATTGCTTAACTCAAAGTAAATTACCCATGAAATGACAATAAAAATAATCTGATTCACCAGCCGGAAGGATGACATGGTTTAGTTGAGTCTATTTTATTCACCTTCCAGATCCACCTTGGTTTTGCATCTTTATTAGCTGAATCAGTTTGGCCACAGGCCTTTCAAAGTCACGTGCCTCAAATTAGGTGGTGAAAGTCATTGTGCTATTTGAATTCTGAAAAAGAAGATTCTTTGGTTTAAATTTTTTGTCTTCTTTGAGTAGAGGAGGATAATTTATCATTGTATTTATTCAACTGATAAAAAAAAATTAAACTCCCAAAGCCCAAATCTAATAAGAGCTACAGTGAAAACAAGTTTCCAAACCTCGGCATATCTTTACTAAAAAGCAGATAATTATTTTTCATGGCATAAAACATCTCTTTTATGCTGTGGTTTTGCAAATCAGTATTACTACTTTTTTGTACTTAAAAAAAAAACCCAAACAAACACATTTCTTCATTCTTCTGTCTTCTTCAGTGTTTTATTTTCCATTGCAGAGAAATTCCACTATACTGTGTATGGTCATGAAAAAGCATCAATCCATTGCAGTTAGGGAGCCTCAGCATGGCTGGTCAAGGTGAAAAGTTCTACAGGTTAGAAGCTGGGTCACATCTGAAGTCAGAGCTGGCAGTATTTGCATGCAGTTTGTACTATGACTATAGTTGCACTTTTTACTTTTATATTCAGAACCAGATCTAAATATATTTCAGAGGCAATTGTCACTACTTCCTTTAGAAATTCATCTGTCTTTTCTGCACACCTTTTGGAAAATCTCTGCATTTCACGTCTTGACAAGTGTGGTGTATAAAAATTAACTTATGTCAGACCATCAAATCACTGTGAAAAGTATTTGTAAAGTATGTACAGTGTCTTTTAGATATATTGCCTAGAATATATGTAGGTATATATCTAGAATTCTTTTGCAAATTCTGTTTTTGCCAAAGCCTTTGGTCATAGTTTTGAGAGGTCAAGAGTAATCTTGATTTTGAGATTCGATTAGCATTGATACCATTTGCGTGATATTCACTCTGTGCTGATATTACTGCAGCGTTAATGTTCAGCTGTGAAATAGAAATGTCAGGACAAGCAGCATCCGCAGTGTTCTGCATTGCGCATCCTACACGTTACGCATCCATTGCGTGGCATACTTTGTATTTTATAGAATGTAACATAACAGGTTATCATATATGTAGAAAAATATTTAGGAATGAAGAATACAAAGATATGTGGCCACTGCCATGTCTGATAGCAATCTTGAGATGTTATGGATACATTACCACCTACTCTTTGGATTGCTCAGAAGCACGTCATGCAACCTTGGCATCCATCCTTGCTTCACTGAGAGGCATGGTCACCAATATCTCTTTAGTTGTTAAAACTTCATTACATTAGAGCCCAGAGATTAATAACAGAGGAATTTTCAGCCAAATAATCTAAGAGAATTAATACTGGGGGGATTTTTTCTGAATATGATGGGTTCCACGGCTAGGACTGACTTTTCATCCCTTCTTCATTTGATTTTAACCTTTCCCACTTTACTAAAATTCTGCAGTTCCTCTTCACAGCGTTCTATGGTGTTTTGAAGAGACTGTGTGTAGTTGGTTGTGCAGTCCACAGGTACAACACGCAAATGGGGAGGGAATGGTCTCAAGCTCCACCAGGGGAGGTTTAGGCTGGACATTAAAAAAAAAAATCACAGAAAGGGTCATTGGGCACTGGAACAGGCTGCCCAGGGAGGTGGTTGAGTCGCCTTCCCTGGAGGTGTTCAAGGCATGGGTGGATAAGGTGGTGAGGTCCATGGTTTAGTGTTTGATAGGAATGGTTGGACTTGATCTGATGTGTCTTTTCCAACCTGGTGATTCTATGATTTGATGAAATGTTAGAAGCTGTTTTGGACAACTAACCTGGAGATTCTGACCTATTTTTCACAGCCACAAATAGTCCCCTTATTCTCTTTGCGACTTTGCTCTGCCCCTTCAGCCAGCTTTACAGAAAGAACTGAATGCTACCTATTTTTTTTCTTGTTATTTATAGAATCATAAAATGGTGTGAGTTGGAAGGGACCTTAAAGATCATCAACTTCCACACCCCTGCCATGAGCAGGGACATCTGCCACTAGGTCAGGCTGCTCAAGTCCCCATCCAGCCTGGCCTTGAACACCTCCAGGGATGGGGCAGCCACAGCTTCCAACCTCTTCCAGTGCCTCACCACTCTCACAGGAAAAAAATGTCTTCCAATATATCATCTAAATCTCCGCTCTTTCAGCTTAAAACCATAACCGCTCATCCTGTCACTGCACTCCCCAGTAACGAGCCCCTGCTCACCTTTCTTGTAGCCCCTTTAGGTACTGGAAGACCGCTCTAAGGTCTGCCTGGAGCCTTCTCTTCTCTAGGCTGAACAAGCCCAAATCTCTCAGCCTGTTCTTGTATGGGATGTGTTCTAACCCTCTGATAGTCTTCATGACCCTCCTCTGGACTCTCTCCAATTGATCTATGTCTTTCCTGTGTTGCAAACTCCATAACTGAACACAGTACTCCATGTGAAGTCTCACAAGAGCAGAGTATAGAGGCGAAATCACCTCTCTCAATCTGCTGGTTACACTACTTCTGATGCAACTGTGTTGGCAATATATTTCTTTCATTGGGATAAATTAATGATGTTGAGAAGCTTTTGAAAACAAGCCAGTGTTATCAGCCTAAACTTCACAGCCTGAGTCCATCAAGTCATAGTTTAGTCTCTTCCCAAAGCCTTTGAGAACAAATTGAACTCTGCATGCCATATCTCTTAGAAGAACTGATAACAATTTTCCAGTCGTCTGTCCCTGTGATCCTGACTCCTTCGTCTATTGTAAAAAACCACAAAATTCATGAAACCGTAACTGGAAAGTCTCATACTTCCAATACTTGTTTCAATCTTTCTTCCAGGAGCCTGCTGCAGTTCTGAAATTGGTGATTTATCAGGCAGTTCATTCAGGCTCATCTTAGTTTCCTCTGAGGGTAACTGTAGAGGATGATTCATCTTTGATACCTCAGAGTTGTATCTTTGGACTTTTCCCTTTGATTTCAGTGTTGCCAAAGTAAAATCTAAAAGCTAGCTCCTATCTAAGATGGTTACAGACATATCTAGTAACAGGGCCAGATATATGCGAAGGTATCATATAGATGTAAGTAAATGAACTGGGTTATTGTCGGAAGATGGATGTTCTCCTGAGTTCATGAGGCACAGCTTTAGGAGTGGGAATTTTCAGTAAGAGTTATGAGCCACATATTGGTGGGCTGTCATTTACGGAGAGCAGAGCAAAAGGAAGAAGCAGTTCAGTGCAGTGCAGCTTTAACCTCAGCTTTATGAATGCTGAAACTGGCTGCTTGTCTTGTTTCAAACTTCTCGGTTTTGCAGGCTGGATAAAAATATTTGGCATTCCTAAATTGTGAAGACTGACTCCCTTGAAAGACTACTCCTGTTGAACTGGACCAGTCTCCCCTGGTTGCAAATGCTTTTTGTATAGTTCCTTAACACTGTTTTAGTATGTCCTATAAAGTTTCTCTGAATAGTTGGATTTCAATTGTATGAGCATTCTGCACTAAGTAGCAAGATCAAAACCTTACTCTATCAACAAAGTATGCTTAGTGCTAAAATAATATTGGATGTCGTTAAATAGTACTAGTGCTCTATCAGGGTTTGGAGCACTGTCATGTTCATGAACTGAAGCAGTGTATATAAAATTTCTTACAGATATGAGGATAATCTAATTACTGACAGTATTTCCATTTTAGTAATATGCAGAGGAGGTAAGGTGGTGTCCCAAGACATTTCTGCGAATTTAAAGGCTAAGAGATTAATTTTAGTACTCTGTAAGTCTGAATATTATTTTAAAACATCAGCTGCAATCTACTGGGAAGACATGTGGCAGGTTAGAGTTTTTAATGTGAGTTAGCATGGATAGAAAATCTCAGCAAAGCATACAAGCCAAGATCTTCCCACAGTGAAACTGAGGGGATAATTGTAAAATTGAGTCTGGTCACTTGTCCTAGCAAAGGAATCCATCTGCCGACAGAAGCAGAGTCTATACATGCTGCATTTCAGTTCTTTTATTAAGAATCAGTTGGCAGTCCTACAGGTCTGGAAGTTACAGTAAGTACCTCTGGTTGAAAATTACTATTTCAGTTATGATTGCTTCCCCAAACCAACCTAATTTATTACTAACCAAAGACTTACCTACTTGAAAACAAACAGTAAAGTTTGGCTCTGTCATTTATGTCTTTGACTGCGAGCAGTCGAAGTGCATAATATATGTACTAACCAGGCCTGTGTTGTGTCATTAAGCAAGAGTTATTCGAGGCTGCAGCACCAGTATAACACAGCAGAATTCAGTATTAATCCCTCTACGGGAACATAAGTCTATGTAATAAATTGATGTGCCATATGTGTAGACCATGGGAAAAATTGTGTGCAGTGAACTACATATGGTCTTAAAAGCTTTAACATTTGTACTGCTCTTCCTATAACAGAATGTTTATCTTGATAGCTGTTACCCTTTTCTGAAAAAAAAAGTGTAGTCTAAAGTTTATTCTTCTTGTTTTAAAATCACTGTTTTGTGAGTTACTGTTTACACAGGCCTCCATACAGCAGGGGGTCTTTCTCCATATGTTGCTGGGAAATGGAAAACCAGATGTTATCTGTAAATCTTGCAGGACAGAGAGATCAGTGAATGCCTTTCTTGACTCTCCTCCTGATAATCCACTTCTTTTTTCCTAGCAGATGCAAACAGTGCCAATAGCCTGGGCCTTCTTTAGAAGAAACAAATCATCTATTAAATGGCCTTGTTCTGTTCAGCTTCTAGTGATACTTCTTAATTTTCTTTCTGCCTCCTTAGAGTGGGCTTTGGTGATGTTACTCTTGCAAAATGTAATTAAGGGCAGTTTGCCCTTTTTTTTTAACCCTCCCTTTGTCCCAAACCACTGGAGGCCTCAAACAAGAAGAAGAAACTTTACAAAACTCATGCGGGCATGTTCTTAACAGATACAAGGATAAACCAACCTAAGGTTACTTCGGATCCCCTGTTAATGGCACGCCTGTACTGTGTTGTGACTTCACATCTTGCTTTCATAGTATGACCTGCTCTAATGGTGATTGTTCTAATAAGGTCCTTTTAGTTTGTCCTAAGAAATTTTACTTGTTTGTCACCATATTAGAAAAATAAGGTACACTCTATAAGAAAAGCAATATACAATATACTATACATCTTCTATTTCAATGCCTCTAGTTTTAGGCTGGTATTCATATAAATGTTTATAATCAAAATACAGATTTTATTGTTCTTCAAAGGACCAAGCAAAGAAGTTTTGCCTTGTCTAAATACTAACAATAACATTTCTATTCAACAAACACTCTTCTCTCGCGCTTCTAGATAACTCGTGGTGGGCTCCATCATGCTCCGGTTCCTCATTAATGCCTTTGAAATGGAAAAATAATGAGCTATTTTAGTGCATGACCTTTATGCAGTACCTGATTCATAAAGATAAATAGATTCAAAATTTTATTTGAGTTAATAGTGATCAGCAGAAGAACAAAACCCCTTCGAAGTTCAACTGTGTATGTTCTGAATATCTTGCATTGCCTACTCAGTTTCTCAGTTTCTTCAGTCATTATAACAGACATATTTGATGAAGCCTTTTCCAGGGACATTGTCATCAGCCTCCATCAATGATGTTCTAATTTCTGCTTCCCATTTTATTTGGAAGTTTACTGTAATGGAGAAATTACCTATATTTTTTTTAAAAATAAATCTAATGGGTTTCCTTCAAGTTAATTCTCACTTTATTTGACTCAGTCCCTTGGTAGGAAGCTCAGACTGGTTAATTGTCACATTAGGAACACAATATCCAGAAAAAAAGTTTCTGCAGAAAAACTCCACTGAAGAACATTTTGTTCCTAATTGTGACTGGGACAGCTCTGTTACTTATTTCAGAGCTAAGTCACTGAAGATATCATCAAAGAAGACAAAATAGTAAGACAAATCCAGAAATCTTACAGATGGGAAATGTATGTATTTAGTTAAAAAAAAAAACAACCCAAAAACCAACAAAAAACAAACAAAACAAAATATAACAAGGAAGTTAGTAAGTTGGTTTTTTTCTTATTAACTTTGTTGATACACATAATAGTTGTTCATAAAATATTTGTTTCTTCCCCCACAAAAGCATTTGAATTCAAATTCTAAAAAAAGTTACTTTGTTACAAATTTGGATGAATGACTGGTAGTCATGGACAGAGTTTGATTCTCTAAGCGCAGCAATAGCATAGTAGGAAAAGCACCAGTTCAGTTACACAGTCAGGTGCTCAGGATATCATCCAGACTATCTTGATTATTACTCTCTCATCCTTTGAAATGACAAAAAAAATAGTTTTAAGTTTGTGTCTTTGTATTATTTGCATCATTTGTCAACACTGCATATGGCAGGTGTTGCAAACCTGCGTTCCCAGTCTACCACATCAAAGAGTAGCTTCTTCATCCCTTTTGTGATATTGTTTTCTGTTTGGAATTTTTTGGCATCTCTTCAACCATGTCAGTAGCTCAATTGGGCTGCCTGATGTCTGAAAATATTGGATAAAAGGCCACACTAAACATACACAGAAGAATTCTGTATCTTGGGTGAGAAAAGTTTTATATGGGTATGTTGGCTTTACCATTAGGGGCAAACCAGCTTTGCAAGTGCACTGGACTCATCTCTTGCTGAAGAGGGGATGTGTAGCAGCACAGCACGTGTTGACCCACTGCTCAGCTAGTGCAAACACATGCTCATGCATTTCAGTATGGCAAATACTAAGGAAAAACATGGAGGTTGCAGCCTCTGGAATTCCACATGTTGGCAGGAGTACGTGATTGGTACCACAGCCTCTGTTGTTTCATGAAAACTATCTGGAGCAATAAGAAAAGAATTTAAAAAAGAAAAGGGAGGTGAGGGATGTTGTGAGGAAGAGCTCATTTACCAGCTTCATGTTCTCCTTCTTTGCCAATGCTACTTGTAGCGCTGACACTATTCAAATACAGAGGCCAACACTGATCATCCAGTAGGAGTCCTATCTGAGTTTTCATAGGTAAATTCTATACTGAGTAGATATAATACTGCCACGGGTCAGGAGGTCACCATCCTTTTTTATAACCATTGTTTAAAGATTTGTTGCTGAAAGGATCAATACCCAAATACCCCATTGGTACTCAGCAGGGTTTACTTTCCCTACTTTTTTTGTGAGAGGACCTTTGAATGTTATTGTTCATCAGGGCTGATCTGTACCAGTCCTAAGCCTTCACAGATAAATCAGATTATTACAGCACAGTCAAAACTTTGGTCAGTACTACCATACCAGAAACATGGTGTTCTAAACACTTGCAGACTTCCTACCTCCAGATAATCCTTGCAAAGCAAAACCATACAACTCCTGTTATGGTTAATAGGAGTCTTTGTTTGAGCTAAAAGTCTGTAAAGTGCACTGAAACCATATTCCACACTCCCTGCTGTATAAAACCATTAGTGGTCTGATTCTGCAAGTGTTACATTTGCTGGGTAACACAGTCTGTGAACAAAACCGTAGTCAGGCACGTTGATGTGTAACGCATTCTGTGTACGAACAAGACAGCACTTTCCCCTGACCTGCATTTGGATTTAAAATTTAGTCACACGTGCCATTTAGGCTGCTGTCCTGCATGTGCTTAGGTGAGCAGGTAACTTAAAAGAGTGTGGGGGCATCATGCAAAGAGTCCTTTGGCCAGGCTTTCTCTAACGTTGTGAACAAGGGTGCCAGGGCTGTGGCCGTACCTCATCTGGTGGTTGTAGAAGGGAGTCACACGCCCAGTATCTAATGCAGCATTTCAGCTATCTAAGGACTTCTTTTTCCACACATTCTACATGCATTCCTATGTATTTTATGAATCAGGTATGTGATCAATGTTTTGAACAATTTATTTGCTTCAGTTTCATGGGGTTACTATCTCTTTGGTTTGCAATGTAAATAATATTGTACATCCGCTATTTTATGATACAAATTCCATGTGAATTGCTTATTTTTAAAATGTTGTAGCTCTGTTATGGTTTATTTACAATGCCATCTCACAGTATAGGTATAATATACAATGTATCTGTATGGCATGAATTAAATTGCTTATATTTTGCAATGTCAAATATTTTATTTTTGTTTTCTAAAATGCCTACGTTTCATCCTATGCAGTTTCATAAATGTTTTTAAGTGGCTCATTATGTCTGGAAATATTGCTTCCTCTCCAGTAGCGCAGGCATAAGAACCAGTATACCTGATCAAAATCATCAGATATATCATCTAGCAATTTCAGATTAGAAATGTGTACAAATATGTAAGCATTTATAGTTAATCAGATCATCTACTATATCTTTCTTGCTTTTCATGTAATGATACATTTTAATCATTTTGCATACTTTTTATTTGTAATTATTTGTGAGCCAAACACAATGTAAATACCATGTTTCATTATGCAAGATTTCTAGGTAGTCAAGGTTACAAAAAAAAAAAAAAGAATTTGTATATGAAAAGAAATCGATTGGTAGATGAGAATGACAAAATAAAGTGTTGATGATTATGTTCTGTTTATACTGTTCATTTCCAGATTGTCTGTTAAAGAAAAAAAAACCAAAACATTTCATTTGCCCTCTAATGTCCAACCAGTTATTCACAGTATATTTACATCAATAAATCATGCAAATCTCTATTAGAAGTCTTGATGGATCATTGACATTTTCTCTTTTCCTTTTGACAGCTTACCTATGGAGAGCAGTATTAAAATAAACTAAAACTCAATTCAGTAGAAATAGTCCAAAAAGTCATAAAGATATTTGTTGAAAAGAACCTCTTTTCACTCCTAGCTCTCAAACCTCACCTTATGTTACAAATCTGAATTAAACAATAAACCAGTGAAATGTGCTATAACAAAATGCTTGATGCTTAAATGCACATTGTGTACATCCCTTGATGTGTAAGCTTTGGTTTTCTTGGGCACTGCCATGCTAAAACCTTCCTAAAACCTTTGTTCTTGATTGAACTTTTGGAGTTTTGAAGTGGACCTGCTTAAGAAATTTAATTTCTTTAATGGAAAGAAAATGTCTGTTTCAGGTGATTCTGTAGCAGCTCATTTCTTCCAGTGTCTGTTCAGTTCTGAGTTCTGTAGAACAACAGATCAGAACCGGATTTCAGTCCTGGGGAACAGAATTAGAGAACACATGACACTACAGTGAAATAATGGCACGAGTGCTTTCCTACCAACACAAGGAAAAAAGGAAGTTGGCACCTTGTAACATCATCAACCTTATAAATGTTGCTTGTGTTGCCCATTCTTTCACTCCTCCTTCAACTCTTCTATATCCGCACCTGAGAACATGACTCATTTTCCTCTGCTATTTTTCACAGAAGACCTTCCAAAACTGGTTGTAATATTTTTTTCTGTGGAATGTGTTACTGGGAGAAAATGGAATTTCAATTAATTCAGAATATTGGCGGAGGAGTTTGATGCTGACATTTCAGTGCTGAATGTGCTTGGGTTTTATGTGGCTAAAGTTAAAACTAAGGAAGGTCAAACTCATCTTAAAATGTCAGGGATTTTTGCCCTTGCCACAGCTGGCTTTAAGCCTTGTGAACATTTTCCAAGAAAGAATCTGATAATTTGCTTCTTCCTGTCTTTAAAATTATTCCAGTAAGTTTATATTGGAATTTGAATAATGCTGGTACATGGCAGTCAGTGCTGAACTACAGCAGATCTTGAATATTGTGTGTGTTGACCAGGAAATGACAATAAAGACAATTCTTAGAGTCTTTTCAGCTGGGACAGCTACTCTTCTATTAACATAACACTACATTTTGAGATCTCTCTTTTGACTGCATGAAGGTAAAGAATGTCTTCAGTTTAACATCCGTATGCAATCCAGATAATTCCGGAACAGGATACAATAGGAATTTTAAAAGGTACAGGTAAGGACAACAACAATGAGATTATGAAAACCGTTGCGTATATTCCAGAAATTAAATAGGGAAGAATTGTCCAGATTTGAAAAGACATGATTATGATAAAGATCTCTGAATGCTATCATAAAATGGGATACAGAATCATTATTCTGTATTTCTTACAATGCCAGAATTAGAGGTATTTAATGAGGTTACAGCCGCAAATTAAAAACAAGTCATGCAAAAGTAAGTTTATTTTTTCATCAAGTGTGTAATCAAATTGTTGTTCTCAGTGCCAACAGAACATTTCAGAGACTAAAACAGAAGCAATTAGAAAAGCCAGTAGAGGGTAGATTCATCAGCTGATTTTAAGCAAGTTGAATTGCATGCTCTTGTCAGCTTAGGATGCCAGTAATCCTTTGTGCAAGAGTCTAGGAGAGTGCATAAGCCAGAGGTCTCATAATAATTTTTATGCTCTCCCTTGCATAGCATTCTTGTGGATATTGTTGTGGACAAGTTGTTGAGTAAATGGGCCTTTAAAGAAAAAATCTGGGGTTATATTTTGATATGGGACACACTGGAAAAGGAGAGTTCAGGATGATCGGTAGGGTGAGGGAAGAAAAAAAATGAAGAGAATCTAGAAGTCATGCTAGCACCAGGAGGAGATAGTGTAATGCACTGAAAATTGTCCACGTATTGTTAATACATGGACTGAACATCGGAGTTGCCCTGGAAAAAGAGGTGGGTTGTATTCTGGGAGTAAGCATACAAAGTAAGGATTTTAGACTGAAAAAAGATATTAGCTGGAGCAGGCAAGGCCATCTGGTGGTTCTTCATTGAGGAACAAATCAAAAAGAGTAGATTTCTGCTTATATGACTTGGCAAAAATGAGTTAAATGTGATCTTTCACAGAATTTTCCTTATTCCTAAGAAAAAAAGTAAAGTCAGAGTGAAGGAAATAAATGAAGACCAATGATAAGCCAAGATTAGTGTTGCAAGAAACACTTGAGGGCCTTTCATCATCTTGGTGGGGAAAACACTCCATCATCTGTTGACACTGGAGCACAGGCATTGCAGGATTTGGTCTGAGGGATTGTTAATAACAGCTTTAAGAAAAAAAGGATACTTTATGTTTTCTTACATAAAACATCCCTCCCTGATTTCAGTAGAGAGGCAGAGAAAATTAGAAAGTAGTACTGAATAAAGGAACTATTCCTGTAGGAATACACAGACAAATTACTTTCTCCACTCTCTATATATAAACATATCACAGACTTTAATTCTATTACACCAGCCTCCTAAGATGTAGGCATATGTGAGAGGCACAGGCTAAGTGGAATAGAATCTGAAGTTGAGGACCAGTTTCGTTCAACATTTTCATTAAAGAACTTAGTAGAGAGGAGACAAAATTATATCTGTTGATGGCACAAAAGTGGGAATTGTTATCAATCTGCAAGAGCCAAACGAAATAAGGAAACAATGGAATGGCCTTCAGACAACATAAAACAGAAGTAAAATTAAAGTATAAGTAATGTGTGCCAGCATTAACTGCAAGTACTCCTGTTATAACTCATAATTTTGAAATTACAGAAGAATT
>WAAB01017715.1:0-19931 GCA_013389865.1 Piaya cayana
TTCTTCCTGATGTCTTGTCTAAACACCTCCCCCCTCCAATCTAAAGCCAATTTCCCTCATCCTGTGACTACAAGCCCTTGTAAAAAAGTTCTTCCCAGCTTTCCTGTAGCCCCCTTCAGGTAGTGGAAGCTGCTCTAAGGTCTCCCTGGAGACTTCTCCTGGCTGAGCAGTCCTAACTCTCTCAACCTGGTCTCGTAAGAGAGGTGCTCCATTCCTCTGATCAACTTTGTAGACTCCTCTGGACCCATTCCAACAGTTACATATCCTTCCTAAACTGGGGATTCCAGAGATGGCGCCTCAGGTGGTAGGATGATGCTTTCTTAAAAGTTGTCTGCCAGTATGGAGTGCAAGATGGAAATCACCCTCATTTTTGCAGAGGGGACACTTGGGCTTGCTGGGAACTCACTGCAGGATGCAGGTGCAACAGAAAATGTGGAGGCACAGCACCACACAGGCAGCAGTTTCCCAGCCATCCAGGTAGATTGGACAGTGGTCAACAGCCTCTGCCACCAAGCCCTCCAGTGGCTGCAGTGGGATGTGGGGAGCTGGGGATGAACAATGCCACCTCTCACAGGCTCTGCAGCAGTGTGTGTTGCACTAGAAAATGAAGAGTCCTCAGTCACGGTTTGGCTGGGACAGGGGTAAGAAATGCCAAGGGCACTCAAGAAGGGAAACCTCCCAGCTCCCCAGGGCCGGGTTCCCTGCACAACTCACCTCTGCTGCTGCAAGCACATCTCCTAAGTGCCCTGGTTGGTTGGGCTTGGAAAGGTCTTCCAACATGACTGAGGCTGGACAGCAGACCAGCCTTACAAGCTACTCAGCTGGAGTAAGGGCACGATCCATCTGAGTGGAACTTGGTACCCATTTCTAAAGAGTGAGGGGTGTCTTGTCATAATCCATCGCTAGATGACAATGTAATCTATGACTTGGAGATGTCACTGTGGGCCATCCTAACCCATGATGCTCACCCCAGCAGTGCTGCAGCTCCAGGACATGCATCTTGGATTACTGCAATGCTACCGACTGCTCCATCCCCCCATTACATGTCTTGTGATGTTGGTCTTTCATTCCAGTCACTGGGTTTTCAGCCATGTCTTCACAGAGCCCTGTCAGGTCACTCTGGCAGACATCTCCAGGCACATGTGGCAAGAAGCTTAGCTCATTAACATCTCATGCTTCCCTGAAAGGCTGCAGGACACAGTCCCCTAGGCTCTTCCCCTACCTCAACCTGACCAGCTCTCTGGGCTCCCTCCATGGGGTCACAGGCAACACTTGACTAGATGTAAGGAATTCTCTCCTTTTTTACCTCCTGTCCAGGGTGGGGGTAGATGAGTAGGGGTGATGTCCTCTGCTCAGAACCTATCAGGCCTCAATCCTCTTTGAGGTTCCAGAGCTGAGGAGCTCAGAGAATGTGGGATGAACTACTTTCCCTGAATGGAGGGGGTTTGTGGGGCTTGGCTGGTTTGGCACAGAGCACAGGAGGGTTTTGGGCACATCACAGTACACCCTGGTGCCTTTTACAGGTGAAAAAGGACCTGGGGATGTTGGTTGACAACTGCTGAACATGAGCCTGCAGTCACCCAGAAGGCCAACAGCATCCTAGCTTCAGTCAGCCATGGTGTGTCCAGCAGGAGCAGCGAAGGGATTACTCCCTGGCATTGGCACTGGTGAGGCCACAGCTCAAATCCTGGGTTCATTTTGGGACCCAATTGAGGGGCTGGAATATGCCCAGAGAAGGGAACATACCTGGGGAGGCTCTGGAGACCAGGGCTTCTGGGAGTGGCTGAAGGACCTGAGGCTGTTTAGCCTGGAGAAGGGGAGGCTGAGGGGAAACCTCATCCCTCTCTACAGCTTCTGGAAAGGAGGTTGTGGTGAGGTGGGTATTGATCTCTTCTTCCAAGTAACAAGTGATGGAGATTGGCCTGAACACATAATGTGAGCAAGAACTATTCACCACCGGTGATCTGATTTAAGAACAAGGGAGAGCACTGGAAGCACTGGACATTGCCCATAAATGAGTCATGAGATGCCCTTTAGATATCTGCAGTTTATTTAACACTGATTGCTCTCTGCACTGATATCCTGGCTGAGGGGAAAACTCCTTTGGGAGAAAAGTGATTTCTGGATGAAGTGGTCATTCCTCTCTGCACTGAGAGCTGAAAACATGTTGGGGAAGAGGGGACCTCTTGTCAGCAAAACCCCCACAGGTTGTACCTCACTGCTCATTTAGGGTGGCTGACATCATCTCCTAGACCAACAGACCTGTTCCTTCATTGCTTTACAAATCACACGTCCTGCTCCTGATACTCACAGCCAGGAGTTGGTTTTTGAAAGAGATAACTTGGCAGCCATCCTTGCAGAAGAATGTAAAACTATTTTTGGTGTAGAGGCAGCTTACTTTTATCAAAAGTGCTGGAATTAACTGAGGAAGATACAACAAGTATCTATCGTGAACAAAATTTAAGTGTCCCATTGTCTGCAATCATCTTCTGCCTTCATTTGGATGTGAAAAGGAACAGCTGTAATCCTGGAAAGAATCTTGTGAGTCTATGAAGTCCAAGATCAAGCCTGTAATATACCTGTCTGTGGGAGCTTAATGATTCCGGGACAACACACGTCTCCGAGTAGAGCACTGTTCCTCCCTCAGAGGGGTAAAGGCAAGCATAGATCATTATGGCATTTCTCCTTCATCAAACTCCTTCCCTCAAAAGCAGATGATGATGATCGTCTAATGCTAAACAAAAATCAGGTCCAAATTAAACCAGCTTTCATTTAACTCTTAAATTCTCTCTAGTGAGTTAAGAAAAAAAGACATTTTAACATAATCCATTAAGTGTAAGAAAAGGAGAGAATTAGTATACTGTGATGCAACTGATAATTTTTGGAAAAAAAATAAAAGGATGGTGGGTGATAGGTTTTTTTAATTGTTTTGGGTTTTTTTTCTTACATTGCCAAATAACTCAATACAACTAGCATCAAAAGCTATTGGCTGATGCCTTCATATTACTTCATACTACCTCTGAAATATAGAACAGAGTTAATTGCCCATCTCCAGCAGTAGGACGTGCCAATTATCAGCCAAATGACTTGCATAGTTGAATGACTCCACGTAATTTTGCTGACATTCTGTAAATAGATGTTTACACAACAGCTGTGGCTGCAGTGGGATGTGGGGAAATGGGGATGAACAAATACCACCTCTCACAGGCTCTGCAGCAGTGTGTGTTGCACTAGAAAATGAAGAGTCCTCAGTCACTGTTTGGCTGGAGCCAAACCTATTCTGTNCGAAGGGATTACTCCCTGGCATTGGCACTGGTGAGGCCACAGCTCAAATCCTGGGTTCATTTTGGGACCCAATTGAGGGGCTGGAATATGCCCAGAGAAGGGAACATACCTGGGGAGGCTCTGGAGACCAGGGCTTCTGGGAGTGGCTGAAGGACCTGAGGCTGTTTAGCCTGGAGAAGGGGAGGCTGAGGGGAAACCTCATCCCTCTCTACAGCTTCTGGAAAGGAGGTTGTGGTGAGGTGGGTATTGATCTCTTCTTCCAAGTAACAAGTGATGGAGATTGGCCTGAACACATAATGTGAGCAAGAACTATTCACCACCGGTGATCTGATTTAAGAACAAGGGAGAGCACTGGAAGCACTGGACATTGCCCATAAATGAGTCATGAGATGCCCTTTAGATATCTGCAGTTTATTTAACACTGATTGCTCTCTGCACTGATATCCTGGCTGAGGGGAAAACTCCTTTGGGAGAAAAGTGATTTCTGGATGAAGTGGTCATTCCTCTCTGCACTGAGAGCTGAAAACATGTTGGGGAAGAGGGGACCTCTTGTCAGCAAAACCCCCACAGGTTGTACCTCACTGCTCATTTAGGGTGGCTGACATCATCTCCTAGACCAACAGACCTGTTCCTTCATTGCTTTACAAATCACACGTCCTGCTCCTGATACTCACAGCCAGGAGTTGGTTTTTGAAAGAGATAACTTGGCAGCCATCCTTGCAGAAGAATGTAAAACTATTTTTGGTGTAGAGGCAGCTTACTTTTATCAAAAGTGCTGGAATTAACTGAGGAAGATACAACAAGTATCTATCGTGAACAAAATTTAAGTGTCCCATTGTCTGCAATCATCTTCTGCCTTCATTTGGATGTGAAAAGGAACAGCTGTAATCCTGGAAAGAATCTTGTGAGTCTATGAAGTCCAAGATCAAGCCTGTAATATACCTGTCTGTGGGAGCTTAATGATTCCGGGACAACACACGTCTCCGAGTAGAGCACTGTTCCTCCCTCAGAGGGGTAAAGGCAAGCATAGATCATTATGGCATTTCTCCTTCATCAAACTCCTTCCCTCAAAAGCAGATGATGATGATCGTCTAATGCTAAACAAAAATCAGGTCCAAATTAAACCAGCTTTCATTTAACTCTTAAATTCTCTCTAGTGAGTTAAGAAAAAAAGACATTTTAACATAATCCATTAAGTGTAAGAAAAGGAGAGAATTAGTATACTGTGATGCAACTGATAATTTTTGGAAAAAAAATAAAAGGATGGTGGGTGATAGGTTTTTTTAATTGTTTTGGGTTTTTTTTCTTACATTGCCAAATAACTCAATACAACTAGCATCAAAAGCTATTGGCTGATGCCTTCATATTACTTCATACTACCTCTGAAATATAGAACAGAGTTAATTGCCCATCTCCAGCAGTAGGACGTGCCAATTATCAGCCAAATGACTTGCATAGTTGAATGACTCCACGTAATTTTGCTGACATTCTGTAAATAGATGTTTACACAACAGCTGTGGCTGCAGTGGGATGTGGGGAAATGGGGATGAACAAATACCACCTCTCACAGGCTCTGCAGCAGTGTGTGTTGCACTAGAAAATGAAGAGTCCTCAGTCACTGTTTGGCTGGAGCCAAACCTATTCTGTAAATAGGTGTTTGCACAATAACTCTTCAAATGCAAATAAAATCAAGAAACGTGATGAAATTATATGCTGTCCCTCAAAGGTGATTTATTTTCTTCTTTTTCTTGTTTTAAAGACTATGATAATCATACCTTTAAGAGTGAAGTAATTTCTGAGTGTTGGTTTCTGCTGTCCTGCCAGCTTTTCCCTTTTGACTTCTACAAGATTTGCATAATCTGTCAGACCACTTTGGGAAGGCCCTTGTCTCTCCTTCAAGAGGATTCCCATTTATCTATGGTGTGGTGATGTGAATGCCTCCTTCCTCTTTTATCTCCTCATCCTCCTAAGAAACTTAAGTCCTGTTAGCAGCTAGCTTAAATTTACTGTAGTTGGATCAGATTTGCCCAGCAAAGTTGGATCAGCATCATTTGAGAACACTGAATTCCTGATTAGTTATATACACTGTTATTATACTGAGAGCTGGTTTCCTTCTCAGCCAAACCATTTCTCTCAGTCTTGTGGAAATCAGGCTCCTCATCAATATGGAAAGTAAGGTTAGGCAGAACTGATGTGAGAACGTGGCTGGAAAATAGTCATTATAGTGGAGACAGACTGAATAGAGGAAA
The DNA here is from genome assembly GCA_013389865.1 of Piaya cayana. NCBI lineage: Eukaryota > Metazoa > Chordata > Aves > Cuculiformes > Coccyzidae > Piaya > Piaya cayana. The sequence goes on from WAAB01017715.1 coordinate 5,535, forward strand.
AAATTACTTGGAGAATCAGAGATTTATTTAGTTTAGTTGTATCTGAAAGCTTTGGGGGAACAAAATCCTCCCTCATGCAAAAGAATTTGTTCTCTTCTAACTGGTTCCAGCAAAATTAATTTTGGATTTAATTGTCCTCCCAGGTCTGTGTGTGAATGTGGGACTTGGCATATTCCCATATGGAAAGGAACTCCAGTGTTCTCCCGTTGAATTCTTAATTAACTCCTTGCAGACATTGCTTAGGGAGGAATTTTGAATGGGGTGGTAGTGAGCAGCGTATGGGAGCAGTTGTTATCTCTGGCCTTAATTGTTACCAAATAGTATCAGTTACCTGACAGACTTCTCACCTGTGGGTTAGCCTGTTTTTATTATTTCCTATTTTTTCCCATGACTAATGCAGCATGGACTCCAAACAGCAAGAAAACTTGTACAGTTACCTAATGAACTTGCTTTTTGGGAAAATCTGAGGAGTTGGCTCATTATCTTTTCCCCTACCCAAGCTTCTAAAAAGAGCAGATTGTGGAAAGAGAAGTCATATTCTTACAATATTTGTCCATTTACATGAACCATAAGGCCACAAGTGTCCAAAAGAAAGATAAGTAATTCCTCCTAGACAGGGTGCACAAAGAATGTGAGTAAGACTTGCTTTGTGTCTATGCTGGTGGGCTTTGATTATACAATTTTTATGGATGAGTGACACAGGGGAAATGTGTGGTTTTACAAAGACAAGAACTGTGCAAGGCAGTGAGCTCCAGCTTCAACTGCACTTACTAGCAGCCTTGTATTGGAGAACAGAGCCCATCCTGAGTCAAGGAAACTGAATATCTGCAGTGTGGTTCAAGTAACATTGAAGAATGGTAACAGAACTGCTTGTGAAATCCAGGGGAGAGATCCTGATAACTCTGCATATCTCCCTCCTGCTGGAGGGTAGGGAGGCTCTACAAACGGATCTGAACAGGCTGGACTGCTGGGCTGAGTCTAACGGCATGAGGTTTAACATGGCCAAATGCCTGGTCCTGCACTTGGGTCACAACAACCCTATGCAGAGCTACAGACTGGGAGAAGTCTGTCTGGAGAGCTGCCAGGAGGAGAAGGACCTGGGGGTGTTGGTCAACAGCCAACTGAACATGAGCCAGCAGTGTGCCCAGGTGGCNTAGGCTGGACATTAGGAAAAAAATTTTCACCAAAAGGGTCATTGGGCATTGGAACAGGCTGTCCAGGGAGGTGGTTGATTCACCTTCCATGGAGGTGTTTAGGGCATGGGTGGACAATGTGCTGAGGAACATGGTTTGGTGTTTGATAGGAATGGTTGGACTCAATGATCCAGTGGGTGTCTTCCAATCTGGTTGTTCTATGATTCTGTGATTCTATGATATCTGCTATTTGCAGATACTTTAGAAAACCTATGGAGGATGGGAAAATTATGGAAGGATGAAATTAAAGAAAAATCTTCTGTTTAGCTTATTTTATTATGAATGCAGGAAAAAAACAGGTAGTTGGCAAACAGTTCCACAGCTTATAATAAATTTCTGTAGAAGCTTGGGACAAATGCAGCAGAGTTTGCAAGAATTGCGAAGAAAACAAGGAGCTGAGAAAGAGCCAACATAGTTTTTTCAAGAACTAATCATGTCTGAGCAATTTAATTCCCACCTATGAAACAGAGAGCTTTCTTAGCAGATAGAAGCAGCAAAAGTTGCACATTCTGCTTTTAGTACAAAATTGTTATATTGCTTCTCTTGATGCTATTTTGCAAAGGAGGCATGATCGGCTCTGTATTCTGGAAGCTCATAGGTAAAGTGATTGGAAAAAAAATTTTAAGAGTTCAGTGGCTGAAAGTCAGAGTATGACCCATACATGGTTTTCATTAAAACTTGGTATAACTGATTGGACATTGAAATAAGAGTAGAATAACTAAATTTAGAGGTATTATTAAGCTGGAAGAGAATGAGAATGTGTAGACAGGATTAGAGCTAATATTGATCTGGACAAGTGGGTTATATGAATAAACAAGGACAAGTGCTGGGCACCAAATCTCAGTAGGAACCAGTTTTTCAAACACGGAAGAGAGAGTAACTGTGAGTAAGCAATATATATTGTTTTTCAAAAAAGGACCCAGGAATGAGCTGGCAACTCTCATGGCCCAGAAGGCCAAATGTATGCAGGGCTGCATCAAAAGAAGTGTAGCCAGCAGGTCAAGTTAGATGGTTCTCATCCTCTACTCCCCTTTCATGAGAACCCACCTGGAGTCCTGTATCCAGTTCTGGAACCCCCAGCATAAGAAGGACATAGAACTGTTGTAATGGGTCCAGAGATGGCCATTAAGATTATCAGAGTGCTGGAGCCCCTCTGCTGTGAGGACAGAATGAGAGAGGTGGGGTTGTTCAGCCTGGAGAAACCTGTTCAACTCCAAGAAGACATTATGCGACCTTCCAGTACCTGAAGAGGGGCATACAAGAAAGCTGGGAAGGGACTCTTTACAAGGAGATGGAATGATAGGATGAGGGGGAATGGCTTTCAACTGGAAGGAGGAAGATTTAGATTAAACACAAAGAGAGTGGTGAGGCCTTGGCCTAGGTTGCCCAGGGAAGTCATGGCTACTCCCTCCCTTGAGGTGTTCAAGGTCAGGTCGGAAGGAACCTTGAGGAACCTGATCCAGTGAAAGGTGTTCCTGCCCATAGTGCTGGGGCTGGAACTGGATGGGCATTAAGGTCCCTTCCAACCCAAACCATTTTATGATTCTATGAATGACTGTGGTCCACAGGTTGCGTGAGTCAAGAGTGTGGTTTGGTTAAGAAAATAATCACTTTTCTAGAAGTGCATTGAGACCATATTCTGTGAAAGTAAGGTGAAACCACCTTTCTTCTTCATTGTTCCATGCTGCAAGTTTTCCCTGTCAGTGCTGTGTTTTTTGATATTGCACACAGGGGAAAAATCATTTGGAGAGAATCAAATAAATAGAAACCTGGTCAAAAATCTCGAGAGGAAAGATAAAAGTTGTTTACATTTACCTAACCAAGGGAAAGTAAGCCTCCTCCTAATACATAAAAACAAAGAGCTGAAAACGTCAAAGACTCTCTGTTCTGTATAGGTGAGAAATACTTCACAGACCAACAAGTTTAACTTGCAAAAAGGGAGCGTTGATTACTAGCTAAGGTTTTTCCTTAGTGATAAGGAAGTACTGTGCAGGATATTTGTGGAGCACTGATAGGTAGCATGCTGCAGTTATGAAGAACAAGTTAGGGAAATGTTCAGGAATTACACGTATAATCCTGCTTCAGTAAGAAGTTTGGAACCTCAGGAGATTTCTTCATATCTTCTGGTCTGCAACACTGACCAGTACTCACAAAAATTCTGACAAAATATTCAAGTTGATCTGCAAGCCTCAGTGCAGGGCTGTAGATCATGACTGTGGTGGCTGTGTAACCTATAAAATGAGCATAGATTTCGGGTTAAAATGTGTTATTTTAATCCCTTGCTGTTCTACTGTCATGTAAAAAAAGTAGTTTGTCTCTTTTCATGTTTTTCAGGCTAACTGCAGATACCCAAGCAGAGATGTGTAGTTAGTAGTCAAAAGTCATGCTGAATTAATGTGTATGGTAGAAAGAAATATTGTGGTCTGGATGCTGAAGTACACAGAACTGTGAAAGAAATGGCAGGGGCAGCCTTTTTGTGTAATATTCACCCCTTTTAAAAATAGCAGTTAGTGAGAAACAAATAGTCCTTCATTTATCATGGAATTGTTTACTTTAGATCAATCATCCATAGACAGATGATTCAACTACTTATTTCAGTATCTTGGTGGCAGGACTTTTTTTCAGTTTTTGAATTGCATCTCTTTGTTTTTCAGAGCACAAACAATGGGAATGGAAACTTGCTTAAGCTGTGACTACAAACATTGATATCTTCTGCAATTTATTCATCTCCCTAATAACTGTGAGTGTTTTCTGTCTCTGCAGATGAATAGATAAATGTGCATTGCTTTCACTGGAAAGCAACAGGATTTTGCTGTTTATGTCTGCGTATATTCCTCTCAGGGTAATCTTTCCAGTCTAATATGCAGTTTATCACATTTTTCTTCATGTAGAGGGAGTATGCATGTATGAAAATGAAAATGCTGCTGAAAAAAACAACCACAGAGAACACAAACAATGTAAATGTAAAAGCTGACATTGTGAAGATACTGCTTCCCTTTAGTGTTACCCTCATTGCCCATAAAAAGTCACAGAAATTTTGACATTCAAGCTTCTTGTTAGCAGAAGTCTGCATGTTCTTTTCTAAAGATTTAATGGACACAACTGAGAAAATCATTATCTTCTGGTATGCATTTAATGCAAAAATCTTGACAAATAAAAGAAATCATTGGTAGTGAATACTGGCAAAGAAAAACGTTTGTGTGCATATGCATTGAAAATATAAAGCCTAAACACCTCTAATATGATTCAACCTAAATTAGAATAGATCTAAAGAATTCAAGAGAACCAGTACCACTACTAAAGTTGTGTTTTATGACTCAGATTTCTAGCCTCTCTGCCTTGGCTAAATGGTCTGATGCAATTACATAAAAATGTTTCTTCCATAAGAAATAAGCATAGGACAGCTTTTTAAAATAATAAAATACAGAATATTTCAGAATATTAAATTTCTGGTGCAGCCTTTTTTAAGACTTTGTGCATATGCTTCTTAGTTTTTTTATGCCATATTATTAAGACAGTTTATAAATTGCTGTGGACATGCTAATATCACAATATTAATATATTCTCAAGTAATTAAAATACATACATTATAACTTATATTACTAGACATAATTAAAGCTGTTTTCACATTCTTCTACAAAACTGTAGCACCTGTATTGTCCATTTGAAATTGCTGTGCTATAGTCTGAAGCAAAAAAAAGCCCATCCAAGTTTGCCAAACCAAATTATTTATTGACATCAGGATTACTATTTTTATTCTGCCTTCCTTTGTCACAAAATGCTGAAAATATTTGTGAAGAAAGATTTGTAGGCTTACTTGTAAATACCTGACAGAATACCAGCACATATTCTTCCCTGATTTGTGTTGATTTTTCTTAACTAAAAAACTCTGGAAATTGTCTGGTTTAGTTACTTTCCCCATTCCTACACACCAGTTTGATTTAGTACAGTCATTACATTTAAAAAATCACTTTAAGAACTGAGATTGTATGTACAAAATCATTGTGATTTAGAGAAAACACAGTATCCTTTCTTTGCTTTCTAGTGTGCTCTCTTCACATGTGAATTTTAACATATACGTATGTCATCATGCTTACAGAAGCACTGGTAACATTTAAGACATCGTTCTGTGGTACCACTTCATTTCAGGGATGGAAGTTTCTTCAGCTTCAAATGGGTATAAAATGGAGTAGTTTAACAAGTATTAGACATGTTCATAGAACTGAAGCCTGGAATTTTCACTGGTTTAATGACAGCAGTGTTTCTTATGATTTAATTTTATTGACACAAAACTATACATACAAATCTGCAGCATAAGGGCACCTCTCATTCTTCCCCTAATGTATCTCTAGATGCCTGCAATCCTCCTTGCCTCCAGCTCAGCTCTTAAATCTGATGGTATTTTGAGTTTTAATGGTTAATTACACATTTTGCAAGCAAATGTTCTGTTACTAATATAAAATTTGCTTTCCATTAGTGGATATAATCAGACTTAAGGTGCATAAATTCACCTCTTCCTTTTCAATATTCCCAGACCTGTGGATATCGTCTCCCTTTCCTGTCCCGCTGTGTTCACAACATGGTCCTAAGCAAATTATCAGTGTTACAGCAGCCACTGAACTGTATCAGGAGGGAAGAACAGTCCACCCCACTGGCAAGGAGAGCTGCTGGTTTTGTGTATTCTCTCAAAAAGATTAATTCAGCTCTGTGAAATCAAAATGTGTTGAGAGACTGTTCCTAGGCAAACAGCTGTTGCATTAGATTTTCATCATCGCAGGACTGATGAGATTTACTTTGGGTTGCTTTTTTTTTTTTTNCAGCCCTCCAGTGATAAGGATTCTTGTCTTTCTGCTAGTTATATTTTAACTTACCTTTTGGTTTTCTTATTTGATATGTTAAACGCAGCAGACTTTGGGGGAATGTCTGAAGCAAATTTGCAGTACTCCTTCAAAGACACTTCTGCTCTTGAATACCCAATCCACTGATGGTTGTAACACTTTAATGCATGTCATTACCTTAAGTAATGCAGAGAAATTAATTAACAGATGTTCTGGGTACATTACTGAGTTCAAGTGGTCTCTTTCTGCACATTCATAAATGCATGGTGGAACTCAGCACTTCCCTTGAAAGGCAGGGCCAGCATGCTGGTGTGGTTGTATTAGCTGGGAAACTATTTATAGGCCTTCAGCTATTTAGGTAATTTAAGCTTTTCCCACTTTCAGCTAATGCAGTCTCTGGTGTATAACTTGGCTGGTGACCAGCTTGGTGCAAGGGAGAGACACAGGGGGCCTCAAGTTGTGCAGGAGAGAGAAACAACCACTCTCAGGTTTGGGGATTTAGTGGCTGTCAAAACAAAGAATTATAGTAAATGCCTGTGTAGGTGGAGGATTTGTTAAGAGACTCTAAAAGAGCTGTGGTGCTGGATCATGTTTACTTACAAGGCTGAAAATGCATTAGTGTTATTAATTTTCCATGCATAGTCTGTTACAAGTACGCTCAGCACCTGGAGAGGACCACTTCAGCCTCTAAGACTGGATAACATTATTTCAACAAGCCACCAACTGTGAGAAAGGGCAAGGTCCAAAACAGGAGCTGGATTCTCACTATGCCCAACATTTCCGTGTGGCTTCAGCCTTGCTGGCCTTCCAGCTTGATTGCAAGCCACGTGTAAGAGATATTAGGTAGGGCTGAGCAGCTTGGCACCTAAGTCCAGAATTCAGTGTTCTTCTCTATAGCTGGCATAAGAAAAATGATCAGACAGGCATCTAACAAGATAAAGCTAGAAAATATTAATTTTATAAGGATTTTTACTAAGTGCATTAACTATCATGGATGTGCAATGCACATGTTCAGTTCCTTCATTGGTGTAGACTTTAACAGCACATATCTTAACTCATAATCTCACTACGCTTTTTTCTCTCACACAAACAAAATATTTGAGCAGGACAGAACATTGAGTCATGGAGGTTACTTCAGAAAATGAAAATCATTTAGCAATCTAAGTTTCATGGTTAGTTTTTCTCTTGAAATGTGAAGTAACTGACTTGAAATACAGGAAAGTACATTGGCTGGTATAATAATTCCTTTAGCAACTTCTATGCAAACCAGTAAGCTCTTGGCATGTTATCTGGGCTTTGTTGAATGTGTGGAAGGCAAAGCTCATGCTTCTTAGGATTTCTTTGGGGTTATTAAAAAAAGTTGTAACTAAAATTACATACCTCTCCCCTAAAATCATTTAGCTAAATTGACTAAAAGTGACTAAATCAGTACCAAGGGTTTTAGTATTCCACAGAGACACAGGGAGAAATTTAATAATACAAGATGAAATAAGATATTTTTCAGTAATTTGAGAGGCAGTTTTAATTAGATGGTCCTTAATAGGCTTTTCTGTCTCTTCCAGGCAAGCAGATCCTGTTGTAATATTCTGTTTAGACCATGTAGATCTCCAGCTTCAAAGAAAAAGTTAAGACTGAAAACATCTCCCTTGCAAAACAAAGTCTAGGCTGACACTGCACTGAACTGTACAAATACATATTCAGTTAAAAACAGGTAAAATATTGTTTTCAAAGAAAACTTGCCCATTTATTCACAAATGTCATTCTTGATGTAAAAGGTGGAGAGTTTCCAAATGCTTTAAAGTCTCCATACCAGGAAACCAGATGCTTACCCTGTCTTTTGCTCCAAAGCAAACTTTCACTCCCTCAGAAAAATTTAATTACAATATTGATGTGGTAAGTCAGAGAGTGCCACTTTAGCTCTGGTGAACATAAATCCAGAAATGACAGTGTTTGTAGCAGGAAGTTTATTTTAGTTGGTGCTGGGTTTTGGGATCCCTCCTGTACTCTGTAAGTGTACAAATATGAGTCATCAATCAGCCAATATGGTGATAATATGTGGGAATTCAGGTGAATGAGATAATAATATTGTCAAAGAAGCCATTCCTCTGAAATATAAACTCACAATTCCTACAAGGAAAATACTTTTGGCAGAAGAGAAAGCTGCAGTTCTAATGCCAGTTTCAAGAAGCTCATCAGTTTTAAAATGAGGATGCAGAAGGGAATATATGAATCTTGGTACAGTAGGATGTTCTGATCCCTATTGTTTCTTTTCCTTCCAAGAAGCATATATTGCTGTTTGGAACAGAAGTGTAAAATGTCTGTCCAAATTCTATGATTTTCATAAAAAGAAACAGCCAGACCTGGCAAGCAATAGCTGTGTATGGACAGAAATGTTGTAGCAGATCATGTATATTTAGATGTGGGATTTAGAGCACAGATTTTGTAATGCAGTGCTTTCTACTTCTATACATTTTGGAAAGAAAGTGGAAAGGAACAATTTTGTGTCCCAAGGATTTCTCCAGAGCGATCTTTCAATCACTGGAAGAAAAGTATGTCACAAGAAAACTGGTTTGCAAAATAATTTTTACATCATTAGAGCCAAAATCATATTATTGTCTAAAGAATAGAATAAAGAATAAAACCAGAAAATAATAAAGAAAGTCTTGTGGAAGTTCTCATTTAAAATTAAATTGCAAATCATATAGATTGATGGCACCTTGTAAATTTGTGTTTTTCTTAGCTGAAACAACAAAAATACAGAAGTATTCTGTAAAACCTGCAAATTCTCAGGATGCAGCTCTGTAGATAAAACTAATTTAATCCAGAATTTGCTTTTGTTGGAAAACAATAACAAATGCCACACTTTAATACAAAAGTTTTGGGGTTTGACTCAGTACTGAAATGTGAGAATGCCTATCAGCATAGCTTGATTTTGGGTTTTTTTCCTTTTTTTCTCCTTTTCTGGAGCTTCACAGCGATGAGCATCCCTCTTCAGCAAAGCCGCACTGGGTTCCACAGTGCAGACACTCGCAGCTTGCCTGCAAGCAGTGAGTGGGAAAGGACTGTTAACTCTCCCATGGCTTTAGTGAAGGAAAACCCTTCTGTCCTTCCCCAGCTCCTGAGCATTGCCACCCTGAGCTTTATGAAGTATGGGTGGTGAGAGCCAACAGAGCTGTGACTGTATGCCTTCCTCCATCACTTTTCCTTGGAGGAGAGGTGGTTTGTTTCTACTGCACAGGCTTGCCTCCTGCCCTTGCCCTGTGCCAACTTGTCGCACGTGGGCTGTTGCAACCATCCCATAAGGAAGGGTGAGCAAAGAGGGCAACTTTTGTCAGAGTACCCTGAGGCAACACCAGGAACCTTGTGCAACTGCTGCCTTACATGTACTTTTTCCATGAGTTACCAAGACTTCTCTGTAGGTTTTTGTTGGGTTTTTTCTTTTTTTTTCTTTCCTCTGTGCAGCTATTTTATAATGAAGGTCACGTGAGTCCAAAAAACAACAATAAAATACGTAGTTTCCCAGTATGTTGTTTCCCAGTAGTGATGACTTCTGGCAATGAGTTTCATATGTCCCAATCTGAAACAAAGGCAGCACAGGAAGAGAGAGTGACTCAGTCTCTGAGTCCCAGAAAGTAAATACTTTCTAACCAGTCTTATCTGGTTTTTAGGAGCTCAAATGAGACATTCTGCTGGGCCTGGATTTCTTTTGCGTGGGGGTATGTGCTAGGGGAAAATGAAGTTTGGGAACTCAGAAAATAAGTTGCTAAATGCTTTTCACTGAAAGATTTGAGAGTTACATACCTATTTCAGAGAGAACCACAGTTGTAGTCCAGCTTCTAATAGCTGCTTCACCTCATGTGTCAGTCTCTTTTGCCAAGCAGCAAGTGATGGAATGAAAGGAAATAGCCTCAAGTTGTGCAAAGGGAGGTTTAGACTGGGTGTTAGAAAAAAAATCATTACCGAAAAGGTTGTCAAGCACTGGAACAGTCTGCCTAGACAAGTGATGGAGTCATTATCTCTAGAGTGATTTAAAAGACGTGTGGATATGGTGCTTAGGGACACAGTTACCTTGTGGACAGGGCAGTTTCAGGTTTACAGTTGGACTCAACAATCCTGAAGTTTTTTCTAACCTAAATGATTCTGTCATTCTATAATGTACTGCTGGTAGAGGAATGGCTGTGGAAAAACAAGTATTGGATATGGTCTTCTTTGAATGTCCTTGGAAGTTCTTGGGAAAACTGACGCACCTCCTTTTCCCACCCAACTCTTCTGCCCCTTCCTTCTCCTTCATGGGTCTTTCAAACCAAACATCTCCCCTGCAAAGCAGGTGGAGTAAGAGCAAACAGCTCTACTTTCAGCACTGAAACAATGACCCCAAAATAATGTGGCTGCACGTACTGTGACTACGTTTTAAAACCACACTGACATGACCTTTGAATAAGCTGTCCTTCCAGTAATCCCAGGAAGATGTTGGCTGGCTGTTTTACACAGCACTTCTCAATGCATGTTGGAAAACAGTGCAGTGTTCACTCCATTTCACAGATGGAGAAATGGCAAAATGAGAAATCAAAGAAGTTTTAACACTGTTAAAATGGAAGTGCAGCGCCAGGAACTGTGGGTAGCTTTATCCGTCCGAGAAGTTTGAGTCAGCATTTTTCAGGCATCAATATTTACATAGCACCAAAGCATTTAGCACCTACACTTGAGGATTTTCAGCCATTCTTAAGGTAGTATCTTCTCAGATTTAGAAACTGAGCGTATAACAAACCTCATGCTAAATTCTGTGCAAGTTATTTAAAAGCCTAAAAGTAATTTTTATGGTCAGTGTTCCCTTATAATGTTCTGGAACACTGAGGTACTTCAGAAGTGAGAACACTAGAAATACTTTCTACTTTGATAGCAATCTGAAGAGAATAAATGCAACTCAGTTATCACGCTAAAATGACCTTTGTTGTTTTATTTTGCCACTCAGTGCCAGCAGCCTGTGCTGAGTCCTGAGTTGATTATGGTCACCGCTAAGGTGATTTTGTCCCAACGTTAATTTTGTGATGTATAGCAAAGAAAGCCTTATAACTGTGGGGCTTGGAGGGACATGAACTTTAAGGGAAGTAGCCACAAGACAGATATAGATACATATTTATTTTCTTTATTTGTTTATTTGCTTGTTTTTTACAGTACAGATCAACGGAGAAGCTGCCAGAGAGATGTGGCATTGCTTCCCTCTAACCTTTTGGCTGATGCAAATGCATGGGCAGTTCAGCCTTTTAAATAAATCTTCAGATGAAGAAAAATCATAAGAATAAGTATAAGCAGCAGTAGAAGAGCAAGAAGAATCATCAGCAACAACAGCTGTAACAATAAAAAATAATAAAAAGAAAGCCAACAGCAAAGCCAAAATAACAATAATAAACTCAACCAAACAGAAGTAATTAAATAGTAAAATAATAAGATAATGGAATAATGAAATAATAAAGCAATGGAATAAGGAAATGATAAAATAATAAAATAATGGAATAAGGAAATAGTGAAATAATGAACTAATAAAATATTGGGGAAAATGTATAAAATAATAAAATATATAAGAGTAAAATAGCATACTAATAGAACACAAAATAGAAAAATACCAAACCCAGAGGGCTGTTCATGTGAGACTACATCCGGGGCTGCCTGGAGTGCCATGTGAGGAAGCTACAGTAGTGTGGGAGTGTCCTGAGTCAGCACTGAGTCACCACCTTCTACCTTAGCCCCCTTGCAGCCCCAAGTAACCCCTGCAGCATCCTCTCAGCACACCCCAGCAGCTCCCCAGACCCCAGTAGTGTGATAAACAAAATATGATATTTGTTCATTAAAGTTACCTAATATTAGAGCCTGCTAGATGGTAGATCCGGATGACTTAAGTTGCTTAGTCACGAGAGGGGGCAAAAAGCCTGCGCAAGTGCAATTGTTTACAGGTCGTCTGAAGAAGATGATGAGACTTTATCTCCATGACCACCAGAAGGCAGATGAAGATCCCGAATATGTGGCACACAGATATCGAACTCAGACTGATATAACTATAAAAACCTGAAAAGAAATTATTAACGGTGTGCACCGTTGGTGGAGCAGAGACTCCCCAGCTGCCCAGCACTGTTTGCTTATCACTGCTTGCTATCAAATTGGAGAATAAATGCTTGATTAATTTTTATCAACTGACGAGTCACAACTGAGTTATTAACATATAACAGTAGGCACCCTGAGCAGCCCCTCAGCATCCTCCCAGAAACCCCCACCAGACCCCCAGCAGCTCACCAGGAGCCTCCAATATCCCTCAGTCCTCCCATGGCCCCCCAGCAGCCCCCCAGTTTCCAGCCCCTTCAGCCGCCAGCCCTCCCAGTAACCCCCCCAGCACCCCACAGCATCCTCCAGTAAGCCCTCAACCCCTCTGCAGTGCCCTCTCAGCATCTTCCAGCCCATCAGCAGCCCACTAGCCCCTCACCAGCTTCCACAGCATCCCTCCAGCCAACACAGGCTCCAGGAATCCCTCCAGAAGCACCCCGGCATCCCCCAGTCCATCAGCAGCCCCCAGCCCTCCTGGCGCCTCCCCAGCAGACCTCAGCACCCCCCAGCAGCTCCCAGATCCCCAGCAGCCTTCCAGCAGCCCACAATAGCCCTTAACCACTCCAGCAGGCCGCCCAGTAGTCTCCCAGCAGCCCTAAGCACCCCAGCAGCTCCACAGTCTTGCCCCCCATGGCTGGAAGCTCTGCTCCCAAAACTACATCAAAAGCAAACAAACGGAAAAAAAACCCAAACAACTCAAACAAACAGGAGTAAAATGAACCATAGAATCATAGAATAACCAGGTTGGAAGAGACCCACCGGATCATCAAGTCCTATCATTCCTATCAAACCATGCCCCTTATCACCTCGTCCACCCATGCCTTAAACACCTCCAGGGAAGGTGACCCCTCAAACACAACAAAAACTCTCATAGCTGCTGGTGCTGGTTGGTTGGCTTTATCTATTTGTAGGTTTAAATGGATTTTGGGAAGAATTTAATCCAAGGTATAAACAAGTATTTAGCATGCAATGTAGATTTAAAGTGCAGTGTCAGCAGTGGAGCATATTGATTTAAAACACAGACCTGTTGGAGTCCTCTTCCATTTGTATGGCAGAAACCATCAATTCAGCCTCAGTTTTTTGCCCCCTTCTACTCACATGATTCCAAATTATATGCTGGATTTCTGTTTACAGTTCTGACAGTTTAAATATGCTCAAGTGCAATATTAACCCAAATAACCCCAAATCTTTTGTATTAATTTGGCAAAGTTAATAGCTTTACCAGCAGTTTTAGGTTTATAATGCTGTTCTCATGTCTCACAGTTCCCTTTCTCATTGTAAAACCAGTTGCAGTTTGTTATCATTGATGTAATGATAATCACAGATTAGGACTTTTTTGATGTTGGAGGGAGCTCACTAGTATGTCAGGAGGTGAAAAAAACATTTGTGGAATATCCTGTGGAGCGCAATGACTGAATTTTCTTTAGCTTTGCTTTGTAGATTTCAGTTCCATGTAGAAAATTGTAGGTTAAAGCTGCTTAACTGGTGTGTTTTTTCTTCCATGAATAAGCCCAGTCCTCCAGCTTCTGCACTTCAGCATATCTCTGCTTTTTGTAACATCTTGTATCATCCAGGGTGATATATTTCAATCTATCTGATTGCTTTTTGCATGCAGAGTTTGTGCTGTGTCAGATAAACCCATTGCTAATCTGTACTGAGAGACCCTGAAAAGGCACATTATCATTTATATCTGAACTGTGTGGGGTGGGGTTTTTTTTGTTGTTGAGAAAAAGCTTCCAAAAACAACAGGTAGTTTTCAACTCCTTGATTTTTGTGTGCCCAGACAGAAGAAACTGATTTCCAGAAAGGAGATAACAGTGCGTGAGATGAGGTTCATTTAAGGTAAATAGACACACAATAGATTATTTTTTCCTTTTAAGGGGCATGCTAAGGCAGTGAAATGGAATGCTTCACCTTGAATTCACATCCTATGACTTTCTTCAGCTCAAAAAATGTTAATTGTTTTAGACTGATGGTGAAAAAAAGAGAAATTTTTCATCAGGATATTAAATTTCCCTCAAACTTTTTAAAAATAAGGCTGATTTTAAAATTTTAAAGAATGTGTTAGAAATGACCATTTAATAATTTTTTTCTGCCTCTGTGTTCTCAAAAAACATTACAGATGTGTTTCATTTAGACTGCATTTCTTCAGTGAGTCTTCTCTGCACATGAGTGTTAGCCTCTACAATGGATCAGACATTCTTTGATGTTTAAAATTGGAGTCCCAGCTCCTTTTTCTTAATTGCTGTGTTGTTTGTTTTTTTTTTTTT
>WAAB01017715.1:19949-36142 GCA_013389865.1 Piaya cayana
TTTAGTCCAGCTTTTCTCTTACCTTCCACTAGGAATGTAACCTCCCTTCAAGGGCTGATCATCCTTTTAGTTCTAGGTGACCCCACTCCTCTGTCTTTGTCCTTCCAGGTGCAATCATACCCCCAGGGATCTCACTGCCCCAATCTCTCTGTTGAGATTGCAGGTGTGGTGGGTACTACTTCAAAGATCCATAGATGTGAGAGATGAAGCAGGAGCTTCTCAGCAGAAATGAACTTGCCACATAGATTAGGTTCAAGTGGCCAGGAACAAGGGAAACGGACTGTTGTGCAGACCAGCCAAAGGGGCTGATAAAAACATCTTGTTCATCTGTTGATGACTAGGAGAGAGAAGACTGCATGCCATAGTTTGAGGTAGAGTGATAGCAGAAAGTTTACAGGTCTAAAAGAGAGGAAAAAGAGGATTTTATAGCCTGAATGACATTACATCACCATAAATTCAGGGTAGGAAAAACAGGCAGCATGAGACAGCTCTTGAGTTGTTTCATTTATCCTTTAGGTTTCTATCACATTAGAAGCCTGTATAAGCTCCAAATAGGGATACTGAGGAAGAGTCACTTCAAGTCAGAAATGGCATGACCAGCAGGTCCAGGGAGGTTATTCTCCCTCTGTACTCTGCGCTGGTGAAACCGCACCTTGAATACTGTGTTCAGTTCTGGGCCCCTCACCACAAGAAGGATGTTGAGGCTCTGGAGCATGTCCAGAGAAGAGCAACGAAAGTGGTGAAAGGGCTGGAGAACAAGTCTTACGATGAGTGACTGAGAGAGCTGGGGTTGTTTAGCCTGGAGAAGGGGAGGCTGAGAGGAGACCTCGTTGCTCTCTACAACTACCTGAAGGGAGGTTGTGGAGAGGAGGGAGCTGACCTCTTCTCCCAAGTGACAGGGGACAGGACAAGAGGGAATGGCTTCAAGCTCCACCAGGGGAGGTTCAGGTTTGACATAAGGAAACAATTCTTCACAGAAAGGGTCGTTGGGCACTGGAACAGGCTACCCAGGGAGCTGGTTGATTCGCCTTCCCTGGAGGTGTTTAAGGCACGGGTGGATGAGGTGCTAAGGGGCATGGTTTAGTGTTCGATAGGAATGGTTGGACTTGATGATCCAGTGGGTCTCTTCCAACCTGGTGATTCTATGATTCTATAATGTAGACCCTGTGACCTCTCTATTGCAACTGCAGAATATCCATGCAGTGCTAATGTTGGCAGGCACAGTTCGTTCAGAGGAGCAAGTAGACAGAATTCCTGCTCTATTTCTTTCCCTTTGATTCAGCATCTGGAAATGGAAGAGCCCACCACACTGTGACCTGGTTGTTGCACTGTCCTTCAGGAAATTGAAAGCGGTCCAAAAAGCATTCCTCAGATCACAGGCTGTTGACACAGTACCTCAATACGAACCATGAGCCAGCTGGATTCATTCTATATTTACCGCTACTGGCCGCCGCCTGGAACGTGGCCGCACTTGAAGCATTTCTAGCATGCTCAAAGCTCACCAGTGCCAGAAAATGAATGTTACACAACAAATTGGGTCCGACGTAATCGTGCTGAGGGTATCGCCAGGCAATGCCCCTTGAGTTGACCTATTAAATATTTGCTGTGGTGTGCCTCTCTTCCATTCCCACTGTGGGCAGCAAAGGGGGGAGCTACACTGGCAGGAAACTACTTTTTTCTGCTTGTTTTTTTGGCACTTTAACTCCCTGAGCTGCCTTACAGTAAGGCCAACTGAATGCCAGCACCAGCATGAGGGAAAACGACATGTTGGATGCTTTAGTGGAGAAGAGTAAAAGACTCATCACTCTCTCTGGTCTAGTGGAACGTGTCTCTGCCCCTGGCAGGGAGGCTGGAACTGGATGGGCTTTATGGTACCTTCCAACCCACACTATTCCATGATTCTATGATTCTATGATCTCGCTATCCCTTAGAAACAGCAAGGAGCAGAAAAGTACAGATGAGAAAAATCCGGTAGTTGTGATGGTGAGAGAAAAATTTATTTAAATGCCTTTCAGCATCACCCATGGAACATCCCTTTTATAAAGAAAGAAGGGATATACTTTACGATGGAAAGTATGATTTTGGATCTCTGAAAAGCAAGGAAAAAAAAGCTAGCAATTGCTAAATTGTTGTGCTCCCTTTATTTTATATTATCCAATAATCTGTAGTAACATTATGCTTACCTAAGAGGCTTAAAATCCATAGAAGTAAGTATTTGAAAATGGGCTCAAATTCAAACAGTATGTAAGCTTGCATGTGCACACAAGCAATATAGCTGTACTTTCATATGTGCAATTTTCTTATCATATCTTCATCTGTGAACTCTATGTACAGGAGATAGAGGGTGGTTTCTCTTCTCTGAATTCCCTTCGGTTAACTGCAAAANAAAAAAAAAAAAAAAAAAAAAAAAAAAAATTCTCTGACTCATGCTGAAATGTATTTTTTAGGGCTTTTAACTTCCAGCCTCAATTTCCAAACTAAGCTAGGCTAAAACAAAGGGAAGGTGAACAACAGCCTTCAGTCACGTGTCATGTATCCCTGGAAAGGAGAAGGGGATAAGTCTTATTAAAGTTTTCCAGTGCATGTCCACTGGAAAGTACAGCCCAGAAAAGAAACATTCAAAATAAGATTTCTGCAAGTAATTCAACTATTTTGGGTTTTTTTTTTCATCTTTTCTCTGGTAATCTAACCTTATTATTGTTCCAGTGCTGAGAACTCAGACTGTTTCAAACCAGTAATCACAATTGCTTCAGAATCCTTGAGGATTCACCTTCTAGCTCTTCTGATCTGGATATGAAAGCCTAATTTTAAGGCACTGATTAAATTTGAAGGCTGTGGAGTTGCTCTTGAATTTAAAGGGAGCAATTCTGCTGTTGTATGTTTGCTGGCAAGGACTTGCATGAGAAGGGAGTGCTCTGAACTCTTACTGGATAAACGAACTAAGAATATTACAGGGGTGCTGAGCTGCATTGCTGTGGTTACATGTCTGTGCCATATGAGGCCCATCAGCCACTTTCACTGTAGAACTGTAAAAACACTGCTTCTGAAGAATCAGGAGTGCTTTGCAGAAACAGAAGCTCACCTTGAGCAAATCCCCTCAGCACAGAAGTGTTGAGAAGTGTTGGTGGGTCCACAGTTTGAGGTAGGCTGTAGCTTGCATAAAGCAAAACTCATAAACAAGCTGGTGAGTCAAACTCATTTCCTTGACTAACAGGAATAGGATTTCATAAACATAGCAATCACTTTGTGCTTTCCAAACTGACTGTGAACTGTATTCACCAGCACATAAACAAAGAGGGAAGGCAGCTGTTTCTAGCAGCTTTTTTGGGAAGTCCGTTAGAAAAGCGTCTCTTTCAGAAAACATGATCAGTTAGATTTTGGGTAAGAGGAGGGGTCCTTTTAGAAGGACTCAACTTGGTAACACTGCCTTATTTCTGACCTGCTCTGTACTGAACTACTGCATTCTCTTTCATGTTTACTATGTATGCTGTGTAGTAGTGACCTTATGTCTTTTTTTAATGTGTTTGTGTAATTAACTTGTGTTTAAAACAAGATTCAGTGGGCAAGACCAATCTAATTAAGGCTCCAAATCTTATAAAATCATCTGTCTTTCTGATGAGGCAGCAAGGATCTTCAGATCCTCATTTCACCAGTGGAAATTCAGATAGATTAGACTTGTAAGGGAGTTAAGATCCGACTAAAGAAAGTACTTTATATTTTAGAAATAATAATAATTGTTATAAAGAATAATTTTAAATTCAGAGATCTGTTTTGCTTTATCTCCTTTAATTTTTTTACCAGCCTTTAATAAATATTGTGTTTCATCTCATCAAATAGAAAATGTATTCTGTATTCAGTTGCAACCTAACTCTGAAGGATACATTTGGAAGTATAATACAAAAAATCTGACAATCTCTTCAGTACTGTTCATAAATATTCTGCCCTTGGTCCTCAGTGCAGCTGCAGACCAGCTGCCAGTCATGAATACATTTCCATGGATGTTTCATGCCTGCAGTCATGCAAGAGGCTTGGGTGTGGGTCAGGGAAGGTAAATAACATGCTGAGGCCCAAGTCTGGTCCACAGTTGCCTATTGTGGATGATTGACGTAGCTTTCACACACCTTTCTTTAGATCTCAGGCTGGGGCAGGGCCTGCAAAAAATTTCCTCACAGTGGTCTGCAGCCTTGAGTACTACTAGTCCTTTTTTTTATTAGTATGGATGTGTAAATAAACAATAAACCATGAAGGTGGGAGATCATAGCATCATGGAACAGTTTAAGTTTGAAGGGAACTTAAAGCCCATCCAGTTCCAAACCCCCTGCCATGGGCAGAGACACCTCCCAGTGAACCAGGCTGCTCAAAGCCCCATCCAACTTGGCCTTGAACACCTCCATGGATGGGGCAGCCATGACGTCCTTGGGCAGACTGTGCCAGGGCCTCACTGCCCTCATTGTGAAGAATTTCTAATCTAAGTCTTCCTCCTTCCAATTTAAAGACAATCCCCGTCATCCTGTCACTCCATGTCCTCATAAAATGTCCCTCACCAGCTTTCTTGTATGGCCCCTTCAGGTACTGGAAGCTGCTCTAAGGTTTCCCCAGAGCCTTCTCTTCTCCAGGCTGAACAATGCTGACACTCCCAGCCTGTCCTCACAGCAGAGGTTCTCCAGCCCTCTGATCATCTTTGTGGTCTCCTCTATACCTGTTCCAGTCATTCCATGTCCTTCATAGGTTGGGGATTCCAGAACTGGACACAAGACTCCAGGTGGAGTCTCACAAGAGGATTTAGTCTTGGTGGAAGAACAGGATTCCATGCAGTTTTTTTGTAGGAGATTCAGCCTGCCATCCCCCTTTCTCTGTGATGTACTGTCACTATGCTCCTACCCCTCCGCTTTGTGCAGACAAAGAGAGATGATGGGGTTGTGCCTTACTGCTGGGCCCTCCCTGTCTCCACTGCTGGAGCAGAGCAATGGTGGGGTTCCTCCTTCTCCATTTCATTGAGCTGGTAGCAGGGTCTGCTGGAGTGCGTTTTAAATCATCACAGTACACCAAAATCTATTCATCACTTATAATAAAAGCCTCTCCTGCTGCCCTTCTGCCCCATTATCCAGTATGCATGTTACTAAGATTTTGGAGCATACAATAGGCAGTCTCCAAAGTTGTCAATAAGGAGTGAAAAGATTTCTTCTGACAGATTTTTATTATAATTTACCAAAATATATACCAAATGAAAACTAATTACTTTTTTCAAAGTGTGCTGTATCATTTTGTCAAAATACAGTGTACTGTCAAACATATGCACCAAAATGTTACCTCTACCAGATCAACTTGTTGTGCATAAATAGGGTTTGTTGTGTTCCTCTGTTTTTCCCCTCTCAGCCTCCCTGTATCCTACTTGATACTTGGCCTGAGTTAGAATGAATCATATAATCATTTGTGTTGGAAGGGACCTTAAGGATCATTCAGTTCCATCCCCCATTGCTGTGGTCAGGGACATGGGACAAATCTCACATTCCGGGGACAAACACATGTTTCCTTCCAAAATTTTAATCCACATTTTTTACTTATTCAATGGCAAGGTTCTCTGTATATATATCCTCTCTACCACACTGAGATATTTATATATTTCTCTACTGGTTTGTGCCTTTTTACAATCATAGAATCCTAGAACCATATGATTGTTTTGGTTGGAAAAGACCTGTAAGATCCCTCAGATAATTTTTGTCCATTCCCTTGTGCTAGAAGTTGCTCTGGATAAGATAATTTTTTTCAGTTGGGGGTAGGTTAGGAAGCCCTGGCAGAATCTTCACCCTTTGGGCTCAAGGGGCTGAGTGGATTGGAACAGACATTCTGTGGAGATGACAGGCTATCTACAGACAAAACATTTTGAATAAGCAATAAAACCCAAACCCCTCCAAATCTGACATTTTAGAAATCAGATAATTTATGAACAGTACCTGTTCCAGTCATTCCATGTCCTTCATAGGTTGGGGATTCCAGAACTGGACACAAGACTCCAGGTGGAGTCTCACAAGAGGATTTAGTCTTGGTGGAAGAACAGGATTCCATGCAGTTTTTTTGTAGGAGATTCAGCCTGCCATCCCCCTTTCTCTGTGATGTACTGTCACTATGCTCCTACCCCTCCGCTTTGTGCAGACAAAGAGAGATGATGGGGTTGTGCCTTACTGCTGGGCCCTCCCTGTCTCCACTGCTGGAGCAGAGCAATGGTGGGGTTCCTCCTTCTCCATTTCATTGAGCTGGTAGCAGGGTCTGCTGGAGTGCGTTTTAAATCATCACAGTACACCAAAATCTATTCATCACTTATAATAAAAGCCTCTCCTGCTGCCCTTCTGCCCCATTATCCAGTATGCATGTTACTAAGATTTTGGAGCATACAATAGGCAGTCTCCAAAGTTGTCAATAAGGAGTGAAAAGATTTCTTCTGACAGATTTTTATTATAATTTACCAAAATATATACCAAATGAAAACTAATTACTTTTTTCAAAGTGTGCTGTATCATTTTGTCAAAATACAGTGTACTGTCAAACATATGCACCAAAATGTTACCTCTACCAGATCAACTTGTTGTGCATAAATAGGGTTTGTTGTGTTCCTCTGTTTTTCCCCTCTCAGCCTCCCTGTATCCTACTTGCTACTTGCCCTGAGTTAGAATGAATCATATAATCATTTGTGTTGGAAGGGACCTTAAGGATCATTCAGTTCCATCCCCCATTGCTGTGGTCAGGGACATGGGACAAATCTCACATTCCGGGGACAAACACATGTTTCCTTCCAAAATTTTAATCCACATTTTTTACTTATTCAATGGCAAGGTTCTCTGTATATATATCCTCTCTACCACACTGAGATATTTATATATTTCTCTACTGGTTTGTGCCTTTTTACAATCATAGAATCCTAGAACCATATGATTGTTTTGGTTGGAAAAGACCTGTAAGATCCCTCAGATAATTTTTGTCCATTCCCTTGTGCTAGAAGTTGCTCTGGATAAGATAATTTTTTTCAGTTGGGGGTAGGTTAGGAAGCCCTGGCAGAATCTTCACCCTTTGGGCTCAAGGGGCTGAGTGGATTGGAACAGACATTCTGTGGAGATGACAGGCTATCTACAGACAAAACATTTTGAATAAGCAATAAAACCCAAACCCCTCCAAATCTGACATTTTAGAAATCAGATAATTTATGAACAGTTTGGTTTTCAGTCATGCCTGTATCTAAGTGAACATAAACTGTGCAAGTGAAAGTTAGCAAAAAACGTGAATTGGCTGGCAAACTGCTAAGAATATTCATACAGTATTTCCCTATATTGCTATTATTTTAGCTAAAACGTAGCAGTTGCAATTATTTGGAAATATGTTTGGCAGAGAAGCTTGGAATGGAAACACAATAAAGATAATATTCCTTTCAACATATGGTTATGCTGAAGTAGATACAACCTTGTTGTACCTGGTATATATAACCATGTTACATCTAGGAAAATCTAAGAAACATTTAGGCTCCTCTGTGGAGCAGAGAGGTAAAATAATGTGTACCACTGCTGAAAACACACACACAGAGGGAGATAAAAGTTTAACCTTACAGCCCAAGAGACTTCCTTGGCATCAGGTAGTAAATGCAAGACTTAGAGCAATAACTGGTAGAGCTATGAGCGTGAGAAACATTAGAGAGTGCTGCTGACAAGCAAGTGGTGGATAAATCTCAGAAACAACACAAGAAAATGTGATTAGACCTGAAGGAAAAGCTTTAAAAGTATTGTAAGTGAAGTGTTAGTTTAGCTTAACAGGATTAGGCAGAAATGACTGACATATACTAGCTTACATCAAAAGTTAATCATATAGATTATTCCTTTATTTTCCTGGAGTGGGAATTCATAATAGTGCTGGAAGTATAACAGGAAAACTTTGCTGCTAAAGGATATCTCCTACAGTAGATATTGAAATCTGTTTCAGGCAATCATATTTACATTAAGCTTTCCACATCTGTTTCACATCCAATTTATGTCAACAGTAATTGAAGGCTGTTACCATCTGGGTTTTGGGTGGGCTATATGGAATGAGTTAGCCTGAAATAAGTAACTTCTAGTACGAATTAAATATCACTCTGATTCCTCTGGTGAATTGTGGGAACTGAGGGGAGAAGCCAAAGAGCTCTGACTTGTACAGAGCTTGAAATTAAGGAACCAAATGTTACTTGAAGTAAGGAAAAAGTCACCTTCAGTCTTGAGAATGATACATTAAGGTACAGGACCCTATGGTGTGGTGATACTTGATTATTTCATGGAAACTTTGCCTAGGTATCCACATGTCCACATACCTTATACTTCACAAAATCTGTAATCAATTTCCTTTTTTTTTCTTTTCATCTTTCTTGTGCAAAATCTACTTCAACTCTAACAATTCTGCATTTATAAGCAAGAAACTGTAAAACAAATGAAAGAGCTGGAACAGATGCTAACTCCTCTCTCTTGGGAAGTCAGATGTAAATTCACTGTAGGAACCCCAATTCAA
Organism: Piaya cayana; assembly: GCA_013389865.1. Lineage (NCBI taxonomy): Eukaryota > Metazoa > Chordata > Aves > Cuculiformes > Coccyzidae > Piaya > Piaya cayana. Next base: position 28,473 of record WAAB01017715.1, read on the forward strand.
TAATTAGACTGCCTAACAAATAAGATACCTAGTGTTTGCTGTGTTACATGCAAGTTCTTTCTCTTTACAAAATTTCTTGTTTATCATTGAAATCTCCATATTGAAAAAATAAAGGTATTTATTGTGGTATTCATGGCTTCTGTTAAAAAAAAAAATAATAAAAAAAAGGATGTGAATCTTGGTGTAAATATTCAGTGTTACAGCCTTTGTCTTGGATATTATACCAGTGCATACATCAAATATAGCCAGGTCATGAGTCGTTTGCATAACCCACACGTGGCTTTGGAGAACTTAATGATACTTTCATTACCAAGGATTGGTTATTGACTGCAGGGGCAGCTATCAAAGGCAAGAGTTTCAGTGTATAAAGGAGAAAAAGCAGCCATGTCGCTCCCTAATATTGACTAAGGAAGTGGGATTTTATCTGGGTTCTCTAGAAGTCCCTTCCAACCTATATTATTCAATTACAGTGACTTTTTTTCATTACTGGAAAGCTTCTGTTTTGAAGTACCTATTATATTAGTGATTCCCTCTAACCTGAATAAATCCAATTTATATTTGAGCCTTGGTATCTTTTTAATTTTCTGAAAAGGGAATAATGAATAATACAAGCAGTAGGAAAAATGTCTGACCAACATATTTCTCTTTGGTCCCTTAGTAGAATGGATGGTTCCAAAAGATGCTTCAGTTTCCTTGTGTTCAAATCTGCCTGTATCTTCATACAACCGTGTGAGAAATTATGTTTGTAAGAGTCTGTCCCTTCTACAGAGACCAATAAAGACAGCAGGACATTTGAAGAAATACCAAACTTTTAGGAAGTTAAACCAGAACATTCAATGACCATGCAGGTATTAAATAGTCACCAGCAATATCCACACCTGTTTTATCCTTGAATAACCATCTTTTGGAAGGCAGAGCTGTAGTGATGGATCACATCGTAACTTCATGATATCACTGGAAATTGTTCACATCTGTGTCTATAGCTTGTTTTTATTTTGTGGGAGCTCTTGTTTAGAGGTCCAGAAATTGAATCATTCTTCCCTAGCAACAACTGCTGGAGCTGTTGGTGCTTTGTTGTGTGGAATTGGGGTAGGTATTGTAACCATGATGTGTGTCACATCCTTCAAACACAGCCATCTTCTCTCCAGTATCAGCACTGAGAAGGGAATTTTCCATCACCTGTGAGTGCTGTTAAATCATTCGCTGCTCAGTCATGGGCTAATGTGCTCTTCAGCTATTTTGGCTTCCAAATGAATTATGGAAGAATTACAAATAGGAGAAACCTGCTGAGAAAACAGGATGAAGTATGATTAATGCCATGCTGTTCGATGGCCAACATCCCATCTTTCTTTCTTTGTATATCATAGAATCATAGAATCACCAGGTTGGAAGAGACCCATTGGATCATCAAGTCCAACCATTCCTATCAAACACTAAACCATGTCCCTCAGGACCTCATCCACCCGTGCCTTAAACACCTCCAGGGAAGGCGAATCAACCACCTCCCTGGGCAGCCTATTCCAATGCCCAGTGACCCTTTCTGTGAAAAACTTCCTCCTAATCTCTAGCCTAAATCTCCCCTGGTAGAGCTTGAGGCCATTCCTTCTTGTTCTGTCCNCCATTTCTGATACAAGCGAGGATGCCATTGGCCTTCTTGGCCACCTGGGCACACTGCTGGCTCATGTTCAGTCAGCTGTCAACCAATACCCTCAGGTCCCTCTCCTCCAGGCAGCTTTCGAGACAGACTTCTCCCAGTCTGTAGCTCTGCAGGGTTGTTGTGCCCCAAGTGCAGGATTGAGAGCTGTGCACAGATTGAGAGCTGAAGAAAGATGATGGCTGCTTCCTTGTGTCTAAGTGCACCTCTCTTCAGTCTTGCCCCAGTGCTTGTTGGGTTTTTCATCCTCGCTAAGACAAGAGAAGAATGAGTTTAGAATTGGTGGACATTCCTGTTGGTTAAAAATGTTGGTACTGGTTGTTTGGATGCTGGAGTTAATATCTCTACCAAGGATAAACACAGGATGAAAGAAAATGGAGAGCAGCTGGCAGAGACTCAACAGACTCCTCCACCCTGTCCCTTCAGAGACTATTTTCTTAGGCTTTGTAGCTTGGTTCTCAGCAACGTTAAGTTCCATTTAAGAAGGATGTAGAAACACGTAGTATATTTTTTTTTAAGTCAAAGCAAACATTGAAGAACAAATTGTGAAATTTCATTTGGCAGAGGGAGGTTGCATCATTGGCTTTCCTCTCAGCCTCAGGAGGTTTCATAACATCTGAAGACATCATCATGAGTGTGAGAAAGTTGACATTTAAAAAAGAGCCTAAGAATGGGAAAAAAATATTAATCATTAGATGTCAAGGATGTGAAGGATTGCACCAGGGATCAATGACTGCTTATGGAAGTAACAATTATGCACAAGCTGAAATATATATTCTTTTGTCCTATAAAAAAACAGTCTCTACATACTCCTCATATGGCCCCCGGTGCAGGGGAGTACCCATGCACTCCAACATTTCAGGACTTTAGGAGCTTACACTGCCTGGGATCATGGAATGGAATCATAGTATCGTTATGGTTCAAAAAGACCTTTGAGATCATCCAGTCCTTTCAGGGAGCCATGGAGAGTGATGAGGTCTCCCCTCAGCCTTCTTTTCTCCAGATTAACAAATCCAGGTTCTTCAGCTGTTCCCTGTACTCCCTGTGCTCCAGATTCTTTCCCAACTCTGTCCCCATCTCTGGACATGTTTCAGCCTCACAATGTCTTTGTTGTAGTGAGGAGCCAAAAACTGAACCCAGGATTAAAGATGAGATGTCACCAGTACCAACTACAGGGGCACAGGCACTTCCCTGGTCCTGCTGGCCACATCGTTGCTGATCCAAGCCAGGATGCTGTTAATCTTCTTGGCCACCTGGGCTACTGCTGGCTCATGTTCAGCTGCTGTCAACCAGCACCCTCAGGCCCTTATCTGCCAGGCCACTTTCCAGCCAGTCTTATCAAAGCCTGGAGTGCTGCACAGGGTTGTGTGCCAAATGCAGGACCCAGCACTTGGCCTTGTTGGACCCCATACAGCTGACCTTGACCCATCAATCCAGTCTGCCCAGATCCCTCTGGAGAGCCTTCCCACCCTTGAGCAGGTCAACTATCCTGTCCAACTTGATGCTATCTGCAAACTGACTGAGGGAGCACTCAATCCCATCATCCAGATCATGGATAAAACTATTAAAAAGATTTGACCCCAACACTTGAGACCTGGGGACAATGTTTGTGTCCAGCTGCCAACTGAATTTAGTTCCATTCACCACAACTCTCTGGACTAGGCCATCCAGCCAGATGTTTACCCAGCAGAGTGCACTTGTCTAAGCTATGAGCTGCCAGTTTCTCTAGAACAATGCTGTGGGAGACAGCGTCAGAGGCTTTATAGAAGTTGACGAAAATAACATCCAAAGCCTTTCCCTCACCTACTAGGCAGGTCACTTGGTCACAGGAGATCAGGTTGGTCAAGAAGGACCTGATTTTCATGAACTCATGCTGGCTAGGTCTGATCCCCTAGTTGTCCTATATGTGCCATATGGTGGCACTCAGGATGATCTGGTCCACAACATTTCCTGGTACCAAGGTCACACTGACAGTTCCTCAGATCCTCCTTCCAGCCCTTCCTGTAGATGGGCAGCACATTGCCAAGTCTCCAGTCAACTGGGGCCTTCCCTGTTAACCAGAACCACTGATAAATGATGGAGAATGTTTTGGCAAGCTCCTCCATCAGCTCCTTCAGTAGGCTTGGGTGTCATTGAAGGGCTACCCACACGCAGAAGAGGAAAGACATGGATGACCTAGTGTGTGAAACTGGGATTGCTTTATTCCTAGATACAAAATGTACATTTATCTCATTGGCTTTCTTCTGCCATTTTGTCTCAGTGATGAAATAGCAAGAGGTCTTACTGTAGAATTTTATAGCTGACTTAAGTTTGATAGTCCCAAATAGTTTTGTGTTTTCAGAAGCTGTTATCATATCACCATTGATTCTTTTATCTAAATTGCTTATGAATATGTTCAACAACTCATTTCTTGCTGATACCTCTCCATCATGAAAAATCAGTTTATTCCCTAAATGTAAATCCTGTATACAAGTGTTTCCCATATAAAATTGAATATTACATAGAATATACTTTTCTAACTTTCTTTTAAGAGTTATCTGTATGTATTTATACATGTGTATATGTGTAAAAGTGTATATTTTAATTTGCTTGATTGACAGTTTTATGATGCTGTTGGAAATAAAGACCAGTGATAAATCCATTATAAAGTCTATATCTCCAGAGAATGATCTGCTAATGCTGGTAACATATAAAAATAAAGATGATATAGCTTAATTTGGCTGTGAAAATGTGTACTTCTGGATCACCAGTGCTGTAATGTGAAGCCTGTTTATTCTCATTTCTGTGCTGTTTGGCAGAGGGGTGGCATCCTTTTGCCAGTGTTTTCTCTTTTACTGGCTTTAGAAAACTCACAGTTTGTGAATGGGGTGTGAAGCAGTCCTGACTGAACCCAGGATCCAGTAGGTCTTCCTCTCATGAGGCTTGGCAAAAGGGCATCTAACTGAGGTTACATACTGCAAAAACATTACTTAATTTTATCTGTAACAAGAATTCAAGTCAAAACAACTGAATAGAATATTAATGTGACTGACTTGAGTGCTTACTGTCCTTTTATGCAAACATACAGCCTTTCACTTGGGTTTTTTCCCCTTTTTTCCCCCAACAGAAGTTTTATTTGGAATGAAGAAAGTAAAATAAGGAAAAATGGCCTCTTCTCCATGACTTCCAATCATAAATCTCAAACAAAAATGAAAGCTTTCCTGCACACCTCAGACCTCAGCAGATGTGCTGCAATTTGGCTGTCTCAGACTCATGCTATTTTTGCCTGGCTTTTAGAAATTACTGTCCACAAATGAGATTAAAGGATCCTTTCAGAATAGTTCTTGTAAAATCCTGTGCTTAGATTGACAGTACACTTGATTACAATTTGACTAAAGCTCAAACTTTCTTATATTTCATAGAAATGCATTCAGCTGCGTTTCAAGACTGTGAAAAGTGAACTGAATAACTTGAAAGAGGACAGAAATCTGCGTGAGTAACTCACTTAGCCAACACATTTCTTTGTTTCCAAAGGATGCTTTTTGCCAAATATTCTGTCTTCTAAATATTTTAACCAAAGTTACTTTATCTACATGAGTAGCCTAACTGACTACTGTGTGACTCCTTACATACGTTGCACAAAGGTGTATGGTTATGTGTAGTCAAGGCTGGGGAATGTAAATGGTGTTATGTATGGCTTTGTTCTTTTCACTCATTTACTCATTTGCTCCTGGTAGTATTGCTCCCAGCTGGATCCCTCTGGCTTGCAGAGGTTGGGACTCATCATTTCTTCTGTGAGGACCACTAGAGAAAACAAAATTACTGCAGGATTGAACCTGCTGATTCATTCACAGAATCACAGAATCACCCGGTTGGAAGAGACCCATTGGATCATCAAGTCCAACCATTCCCATCAAACACTAAACCATGTCCCTCAGGACCTCATCCACCCGTGCCTTAAACACCTCCAGGGAAGGCGAATCAACCACCTCCCTGGGCAGCACATTCCAATGCCTAATGACCTTTCCGTAAAAAACTTCCTCCAATCTCTGGCCTAAATCATCCCTGGTGGAGCTTGAGGCCATTCCTTCTTGTCCTGTCCCCTGCACTTGGGAGAAGAGGCCAGCACCCTCCTCTCTATAACCTCCTTTCAGGTAGTTATAGAGAGCAATAATGTTTCCCATCAGCCTCCTCTTCTCCAGGCTAAACAACCCCAGCTCTCTCAGCCATTCCTCATAAGGCCTGTTCTCCAGCCCCTTCACCACCTTCATTGCTCTTCTCTAGACTCATTCCAGAGCTTCAACATCGTTCTTGTGGTGAGGGGCCCAGAACTACACACAATATTCAAGGAGCGGTCTCACCAGTGCTGAGTACAGAGGTTCTCTCCCTTCTGAGTAGTGACTGAATCATAGCAGACGCCAAGGGTGGAAAAGATTGCTTGTCATGAAAATCTGTGGCTATTCTTAGCACTGTCCTTATATCCTGGTGGATACTCCCTCTTCATAAGACCTTTTAAGGTACGTCAGACCGCCAAACTTCTTTAGCAGGACTGCAGGTAGAACTGGAATGCTTTGTCAGCTACTATAGAAAAGCGATCAATGATGCACATTAAAGTCTGTTTTAACTGGACTGAACTGACCTTTCATCACTTGCAGATGCATGTATAAAACCTTAACATCAAGAATATGTTCTCTGGGAGAGGATACGTGTCCTTGTGAGCCTGACTAAGAGATCATAAGGGAATTGTAGAGGTTTTCCTAGATGTCTTTCCTTGCTATATCCAATCCTGACATACTGTTCAGGACAGAAATGCACCCTTTATCACTCATCATAAAGGAGCCCTACAGAAAAGCTGAGGAGGATACTTTATCAGGGAGTGCAGAGATAGGACAAGGGTAATGGTTTTAAGGTGAAAGAGGGGAGATTTAGATGAAATTTTAGGAAGATGTGTTTTCCTGTGAGAGTGGTGAGGCCCTGGCCCAGGTTGCTTAGAGAATTGGTGGCTGCCCCATACCTGGAGATGTTCAAGGCCAGGTTGGATGGGGCTTGGAGCCCTAGATCCAGTAGGAGATGTCTTTGCCCATGGCAGGGGGTGGAACCAGATGGGCTTTGAGGTCTCTTGCAACTCAAACCATTCTATGATTCCATATCATAAATAAGATAAAGAATATTTGATAGACTTTTAAAAAGTTTTTGAAACCTTTAGAAATTCAGATAGTTGACCATATATTTTGTACATTTGTTAGTGCTCTGAGTGGCTGGGATATTAATGAAAGCGAGCGATATTGAAGTATGAATTATTTCATGCTAACAGGAATCTTTGTTCAGCCAAGAGAATTGATAGAGGATTTGTAATGGTGTTAGTTGTCATATTTTCCTAGTGTAAGGATGTACTAGCTAAGATTTAATGAAGTGCAGTTTCAGGCTTATTGTTAACTATACAAGCGTATATATACACACGCACATATACTATATGTATAGACTAGGAAGTAATAAAAAACATTCTTCCTGGCTTATTTTATTATTTCTCCAGTTCTGTTCATATGTGTCTTTTGGGGATGAATAATGCACATAGTTATACTTTTTTAAAGCCCCCCCCACACACTTATTCCTCACCTGCTCAGCATCTTTGGTAACCATCTACAGTGCATTCCTCAGCACACAGCAGTCTGTGCAATGATGACCCCCTGTTAGTGTGTACCTTTTGTATATCGGACTTTTGGACACCTTTTTCTGATGTGGGAGAATTTGTTATCAAGAGAGCTGGTTTTAAGCCATTGAGTGGCTATTTTTGAACATAAACTGAAGACATTTACTTTTCTGTTTTATTTGCTGTACACCCTAACTTCATTAAACATGGGGTAGTGTGCCCTATAAAATATTAACTAATCCTGCTGGCACTACCTGGGGCAAATGGATAGTTGTAGTGCCAGAGAGGCGGAGAAGTAAGTAAGTTATAATAATTTGAGTAAACTTAGTATGTAGAGATTTTTACAAAGCAATGAGCTGCAGGTAATTATATTACCTTTTTTTTTTT
>WAAB01017715.1:36261-54291 GCA_013389865.1 Piaya cayana
TATAGTTTCTATGGTTTTCTTCAATGCCTGATTTTTTTCCCATTTGCTGAGTAGGACAGAAACAAAGTAGCTTGTGGTTAATTTACTTCCTCCTTTGTGTATTGGGATAATTAATGGGACAGTCTGTAATCCTGAGAATGGTGCTCACTAATTCGTCGGGTGCTAATGACGTGTTCATTTAAATTGCCAGCTTAAGAGGTATGGCCAAATCCTGATGCCACAGCTGTGACCTGTAATTACTCAGTATATTCACGAGGGTTTTTCATGAACAGAGATGATACGAAAACTGTAAGTGGGTTGTTTGCTCTCCAGGAAATGCCTAAGAAGAAGGAGGAAAAAAGACTGAGGCTTCATTTCTGTCCCTGTATCACTGGGTTCTTTCTGCTCTGCGTCTTCTCGCCTTCTGTGCTTCATGCTGACTTCCTGAATTCCTCATCTCTTTTCCCCTTCCTGTTGGAGTGAATACAAAACAAATTAATCCCCATGTTTGCCCCACACCTTTTCTTTGTTTGGCGATTGCGCTCTGATCGCTTCAGCCTCTCGGTATGGCTCAGAATAAGATGGAGAGATAAGGAGGACAGTGGCAAAAGCCAATATCAGGAGCCACGTTAGAGCTGTTAACAGTGAACGTCCTGGCTTTTTTTTTGCTTGTTCACTACAGGGAAGTTTATAAAATTGTGAAGCCCACAGAGACTTCTCAAAGAATTAATGTCTGCTTTTGCCTTTAGCTTTCCCTTTAAAAGTCCTACTGTGGAGGTTATAAAATGGGCTCAGCTTTATTTACCTAAGATATAAGGAATTTTATTGCTTACAAGGTTATTTATTACATAAGTGAAGACAAACAGAAGGATGAAAGGAAAGATAACATTTGTTGTGAGCACCCAAAGGAATATGTTCCTGAACAAGGAGTTTGGCAAGTGCCAGGCCGATTATTTTCCCTGTCCCTCCCCCACCCCAGGAGTGGAGTTAGAGGGTCATTACCATATGGAAGTATGGCCAGCATGTGCTAGCCTCTGTTTTCATCCATCATCTGAGAAAATTAATGCCAACTGATGATATCAATTAAATAGCTTGAGCAAGTTGCACAATCTTAATGATGAACTCATGAGGGGGGAAAACTAGATTCTGTTCTCCCAGCTGTGTCCTTTTAATTCATAGAAGAATATGTTCTTGCTGGGCTGGCACAAGGCAGATGCTTGTTTGAGACATTAAGGTCAAAAAAAAAAGACCAAAGTGTACTTTCTTCCTCTCTCTTTTTTTTTTTTCTCTTTTCCCCTTCCCTTCCCTTCCCTTCCCTGTGGCTTAAGGTTTCCTTGGTTTTCTTAACCTTTCAGGTTTTAAGCTTATTTCCCAGAACAAGGTGTTTAGAAACCTGCTAAGGACAAAACTCCATGGCCCACACCAGACACTGGAGCTTTTGTGGATGCACCAGAAGGCATGTGCTGAAATCATACCCATGGGCACCTCTTGCTTGAGAAAGAGGAATAAACTCCCAGCAGGAGCCCCTGGGGCTGGATTAACTCCACAACTGGGGATAGAGATAGAGCCAGTGAAAAATTCTTTACCTAAGAGAGATTTTGGAAATAACCCTGACCTTGAAAACACAACATCTGCACCTACAAAATTAAGATGAGGTTAAATATTAGCAGAAGAGGGCCTGAGGAAACAGCATGAGGTGGTACAGCTTGAGGTGGTGCAGCATGAGGGTTTGAGCATCATTTGAGGGAAAGATGAACTTCTCTGCACTGCCAGTTAATGAGTGGTAGGAATGCTAGGTGAGAGAAAGATACTTCTTACTGAAAGTTAAGCTTTTCATTGGTATGAAGACTTCTCTCAGAAACACTTTGGCCTCATCTGAAAGATCTAGCTAATGGATGAGCCAGATCTGAGCAGCTACAGTAGTGTTGTCCCCAGGTGTTTGTAAACCATCTCACAGAACAATGCTGATGACAGATCAAGCCAATTCAGAATGAAGATGGACATAATTTAATAAACTAATCACAACTCAGTTGTTATTGCTGAGGGTTCCAGATGAAGCTGCTACATCACTTTCCAGTGCAGGGAACCTCTATTATTTTACTTGTCTCTCTTGCCCTGGGCCAGCTTTAAGGGCAGTTAAAAGAGAAACCTGCCTTAGGTAGCCATAAATTAAGGAAGGCAAAATTAGCAAATATGAAGTATTTACTACTTGCTAGCAATGATTTCCTGAGAAAAACAACAACAGTAAGGAATACAATTCCTTTTATATTTTATTGGGAAAACAAGTTAACAGCAAAAGGTGACAAAATGTTATCTAGGAAAACAGGTAATACTGATTCAGCTCTTTCCGCCTCCCCCCTCCCCCCCTTCCTTTCCTCACCTCTTTCTTTCTGTTATTCCACGTAGCTGTTGCTGAATAATTCTCCTACGCAAGACAGTTTCACTACTGCCTGTGAAGAAATTCACTCTCTGCTTCTGTTAGGATATATTTGTTCCTAGATGTGACACAAAATAATCAATATTACTAACTGCAGCCATTCAAAAGAAATTACAAGAGGAAGTTTTTAAAACTAGTAAGATTGAAGTTGATGTATATATGTGTATCTAGCATTATGGATATAAGGTTTTTGATGTTAGAGTTCACTCCAGTTGTGTTTTCAAATCTTCCTCAACAATGTACTAGCCATTCTTTTTTTTAATGGAGATTTTTCTATTATCAACTGACTTGTGATGAGGTCTTCCAAGTTCAGATACAATTGAATTGAAAAAACAAAACTTGGAACAGTGTTTGATGCTCTGATAACAACACAACAATTGCAATTAAACTTTTTATAGTTTGCTTTACAGATTTGGGTCTGAGAGGTTTTTATTTTTCAGTTTGGGTTTTGGTGGGATTTTTCTAGTAAAGTATGGATATTATATTGTGTAGCTGCCTCAAAATATTATATCCAAGATGACAAAACTGTCTTCCAGCTTTGAATTTGGTTGTTTGTTTTTTTTTTTCCCTGCTGTACATGCTTAAGCAACCCTCTGTAGCACAGTCAAGCCTGCAGCCCATGCTATTTTCCTTTCCATCAACAGCCTGGACACATCTGGAGCACCAATATATTTGTCTGTCAGTGTGCTAAGGGTTATGGCAACCAAATTATACTGTTTTCTCCTCCAGGCAGTGAAATGAGCTTGTGGTGTGCCTCTTGCTCCCCATATGCAATATGAGAATAAGTCCAGCGTAGATCTTTGAAAGCTCAGAGTTAATGAATTCATCACCTTGTGCTTGGTATATGTTTAGGAACAGCAGGTTGAGTACAGTACCCTGTTGCAATTACATTTTGGGTTTGGGTTTTTTTGTGTCCTGCTGCTTCTCTTTAAAGAAAATAAAACAGCCTATGAAAGCAGTGCTTTTGCTTAATGAAAATGATGCTGTCAAGGGTTTTTAGATGCTGTTGGTTGTGTTCCCCTTCCCTTTCCTGCTAGTATTTCTGAGAAGTTGTGAGACGCTTGGTCTTGCGTGCTATCTATACGACACAAACAGCTGCTCTGGATCACCCAGGCAGTGCAGGGATATGTCAGGGCTGACTGAAATGACTCAGAAAGAGAAGAAAAGAAAAAAAGAAAAAAAAAAAGGATTGAGGGGGAGAGACCAGGCACTAGTTTACAAAAATATGACTCAGCTTCTGTTAAGTAAGCCCTCTGATCAAGCATGTCTCATGAACTCATTACACAGCACATTTAAGGGGGTATTTTGCCTCTCTTTCCTGGCTTGTCTACTTTGATTTCCTGTTTACAGTAGCCTGTCTGTGAGAGCAAACCTTGTCAGAATAGCATGAGAGTGTGCAGGCTGGACCCAGAATGCAGGGGCAGCTCTCCGCCAGAGCAAGCTCAGCAGGATTTAGCTTTAGAGCTGTCCTAGCATTGTCCTAGTCTTTGACAACAAACGTGGTAATTTCATTCAGGCAGCAGTTGTACGTTCTGGTATGCATACACCAGCTGTCTTCCTGCTCCTACATTCACATCATTTTCCAAGCCTGAATGCTTCATAAATCAAAAATAGGCATGTGTCATTTACAAGACCTTTCTTTTTTGAAGTACTTTTTTCCAATGGATTTCCTTATTTCTAAATTTAACCTAACAAAATTATTCATGTATTAACAGTGGCTGTTTAAAAGCTTTTCAACCATATGAATTGAATGAAGAAAACAGAAGTGAGAAAATGGATTCATATCATGTGCAGGTTTTCTTTGAGATTTATGGCACAAAACTTAGCAAATACATGCCATGCATTTGGAGAGTAGATTGTAAAATAAAGGGATATTTGAATCTGTTGAGCTTATGTCCAAAATCACCTTTTTTTTTTATACATGCCGAAGAATTTGAATCGGTTAATATCTATAAGAAACTCTGCAACAACCAAGTAGACCATCAATTCTGTTTTCAGTGACTGTCCAAAGAATGTGCAAATACATGAAAACAGGAAACTAGGAAATTTCACATGCAGTCATGTAACTTGGGCTTTAAATCCTATGTTCTAACAGATTAGGTCCTATGAGCATTTAAAAATGTGGCCCTGTATCAAAGGAAGTGTAAAACATTTTTATTGTAAAGAAATAAGCTTTGGATTTGAGCCTCTGGAGAGCCGTTTGTTACATTCATTAATGGAGAGAAGAAGCATAAGCATTTTAAATACGGAAAGTAAATTGCTGGTATCTTTTTCCTTTGGGTTTTTTTTTTGAAAAGCACCTTATTTTTTAATCTTAAAATGAGTCTGTCTTAGATATGTTTTTTTTCCTTTCAAGTTATTTGATGTAGTCTTTTAGACTAGAATAGCTGTAATGTGTTGCTGATTATAGCAATTGCCTAGTCTTCCTTTACTTAAAAAGAAGCACATGGATTTGAAGACCATAATGAAGGAAATCATTTGGGTAGCTGTCCCTTGGCAAGGAATCCCTTCCCTTCTCCTTACAGAAAGCACTGCTTGTGTGTTTTATGATTCACTCACATGAAACCTCATTCAAATCCAAAATTATCCAAGGCTTCACTTAACACTTTATGGTCATACTGTAAGATGTGGAAAATGGAAAGTATGTGGAATACATTGCTATTTAAAGTTTCTAAGCCTGCTCAGCTTTGAAAGTCAGAAGACTCTACTGAGATCATAGTGGAAAAAGTGTAAGAAGGTGACAAACTGGTCTTCAGAATACTTAATATGTTATTATGAAGACTGTAAAATGAGATCACCAAGATGGTTTTTAAATACAGTCTCATGCATAGTAAGGCTTTTATGGCGTAAGAATTACACTGAATTTCCCCCCAAAATTATGCTTTGATGTTGTGTTTAGTAAAAATGATGAAGGCTAAACTCTTGGTAGATGGTTGATCTAATGCAGCAATTAGATTACATAGTGCCATTTAAACTCTATGCCTGGCTGTAAGGGTTGCTTATAAAGACAATCCTCAATGACACATGTCACCAGGAGCAAATTCAGAGGGAAAATAAGAGATTTTGATTTCTATCTCATGCTTAGTTGTGCATATTTATTAACTCCATTGCACACCAAAATTCTCAGAAATAAATAAAAGTCTTCAGCAGATATTGTTGTTGAAAAGCAGGTTTCCAATGGATAGTATAAACATTGCTTATTCTTAAAGCCTTGACTCCAAGAATGAATGAAAGGAGAAGATGGGCATCGATATGTTTATATTAAGTCAAAGACCACAACTGTAGTTTATATGAGGTTATAAAAAGGTGAGTTTGTATTAAGTTGTAAGAGCTAACCTTTCTTTGTGCAGTTGTTAAGAGTTATGAGGGTAGTCACCTTGTGCTTTAACTTTTTCACAGTCATGGCTGATCTGCACCCTGTTTATGGCTTTAAAAGAAAGGCAGCAAAATGCTGTATTACAAACAGAACAGTGTCACTGTAACCTGTAAAACTTAGTTGTTGTAATTTGGTCTATGGATACTGTTTTAGGTAACTTGCAGCACTTTGAGAGTCTAGGTTTAATGAACACAGGGCACACAGGACACAAGGTTTCCTTCCTTTGGCACACCTTTGGTCAGCCTTTTAATACAAAATTGTGCTTCTGTTCACAGTACTGTCAAAAGGATGCTAGTAAATGTCATTTCAAATAATAGGTCATCAATTGGCAATCCCCTGTGCTGTCTATGGCTTAGCCACATGAAACAACATACATTCCTCTATCTAAGTGCTCCGCTGAGAGCGATGGACACCACTGCTGTCCTTCCAGACTGACAGGACAAATAACTTGTCAGTGAGAGCACCAGTTGCTTTAGAGAGCAATGGAAATCAGAGCAGTGTCTATTCACAGGCAACATGGGTATCGGAAAACTGAGTGTAGGCTGGCATCACTTCCAGGTCTTTGAAACACACAGTGATTTAAAGGAAAAATCTGCAATACATTGTGATTTTCAGTAATTGTTTAGTTAGTTATCTAATTAAAAGACACCTTCTTAATGTTATTTAATAGGCTACTAAAGAACTATGTAAGCTTCTCTGAACCTGTCAGAGCACGTGCAGAATGAATTGTGCAGCCAAGCCCATGATATCATTGGTGTGCTGTCAGCCTGGGAGGTATTAGAGGTGCCAGGATAAAAGTAAGCATTTGTGTGTGTGCTGGGTGCCCAGTCCTGGATACTTGAAGCTTGCAAGTCCCATGGAGCATTCTGCAGTTTTGGCTGCAGAATTCTCAGGTTTGGGCCAAACAAATCATGAAACGAAACACAAGAATGAATAAATTTACTTCTAGTAAGTTGCTCAAGCTAGACTGTGTCTCCTAATTTTACAGTATGCCTACCCTGTAGGCTGCTGCATTCTTTTCAGTTCAGAAGTAATACTTTAATTTTCATTACCTTCATTCATACACATCTTCAAATTATTTTCTCCTTGATATTGCGTGGAAGTGATGTTTTGAAGGCTGATGCCACATTTTTGATTCGTTGTCCTTTGTAATTTGAGAGAAGAACCCTTCCTTTGAAAAAAAAGAGCAGGTTTTGAAATACTGGTTTGATGAACTGAAAGAAATAAATGTCATTTTTCCTTTAAATAAAACAGCTGCCTGAAATAACATCCCTGATTGAAAAACATGATATTTATGCTTCTCTGTGTCCTGCTTACTAGTTTACATGTTGAAAGTCACCAGCAGAATGTCTTCATTGCCAGATTCTGCATCTGGATCTTTGATTTATTTGACAGATATGCAACATCCAAAATATCTAGGCATATCGCCAGTGACTATTCAGATGTTGATGTAGGGGAACACATGACATTCTTAATAGATTGGCATCCCGCCATTCCTCCAGGACTGCCTTTTACTGGGTCTCTTGGGTTGTGTTGATCCTATTTGATTTGAGTGAAGCACCCTTCTATCAGTTTTATTCCACAAAAATAAATATGACTGGGGAAGCTGAAATTTCTTTTTTTATTTTTATTTTTTTTCCTGCAGTTTCAGTAATAGAGTAGTCACAAATCAGAGCTAGAAAAACTGAGTTAAAGAGCCAAAAATAAATCAAGTCAGTGAAATCAACAGAATTGAAGAAATTTTAGCTTTTTAACTCAGTAAACAAGGTCAGTGAGCCACAAATCCTACTTGTGATCATTTTTGCCTCTTCTATGTACTGTGTTTATAGAATATGAAGACCAAAGAAGAAAACAAAAAAAGCTAGCTAGCTGCACACACCTTTGTAACATCAAGTGGAAGCAAAATGTGCACTCATAAAAGTAATTATGCAGAACTGGGCTTGTCATAATCCATATAAGCATACAACATGTGAAAAGCCTGAGCCTATTATTTTTGCTTCTTTGATAAGACCAGTTGCTTACATGCTATTTATTTAAGTAATTGCAACCATCTTCTTCCCCCACCCTTGTTTCTTCCTTTTGGAGAGAAAGAACTCCTGGAAATAACTAGTATCAGTTGTGAATTCTGGAGGAGAAGCCAAGAATATAGAGCCCATGCAAGTGTGGACAGATTTGACCCTCCTGGGGAACACAGTGACATGGTCCCTTTTCTCTGTCCTGGACAGGGCAAGCAGGCTGTGTCAGCAGTGCCTTTTACAGAAGTTGTGTGGGGAGCCAAGGGATGGATTTTCTCTGCAGCTGCTCCTGAGAGTCAGCCAGCCCTTGCTGTGGATGAGGGTGCACTTTCACTATCCCTACTCTGAGGGGACAGTATGTGGAGCCTGCTAACAAGACACCGTGTTCCTGTAGGACCCCTACTAACGTGGGTGCCTGTGATCAAATTGCCTGGGATGGGGTGTTCTGTGCTAAACCACAGCTTGTGCAAGGCAGTCAGCATCATTCCTGGAGAAGCCCTGTTTGCAAAGTCTGCACTGTACCTTGTTTGCCGTGTTGTGTTGTATTTATTGCTGCTGAGTGACATAGGACTGAATTGAAAGCCAGTACGTGGCATCCAAAGCTTCAAAGCAAATTAAGTGGATGGCACCATGACGAAGTTCCTGGCAATTTCCATGGCACATGCTGATGAATCCCAGTAGTTTCTGTTTTTCAACAACTACATTGCTCTTAGGTTTTTTTCCATGCTCTTTCTCTTTGCAGCAGCACTCACCCTTAGGCTTCTTGGGGGCCTGGATTAAAATTCACACATGTGAAACTCTTTAAAGGTCACTGGAGCGCTTGCTCCTCCTGTCAACCACTTGCCTTGCACAACGGCTTGAGAAGAGCATTAGTTAGTTTCCTGGGTACGATTCAGAACACCCTAGCATAATCTTGTAACAGTGTTTTGAAACCCCTTATTAAAACTGTCACCATATTTAGAAAGATCTACGGGCTGCAGAAACTGAACATCTTCTTATAAGGCTGGAAAACACAACAGCACATCCGAGTCCAAAATGTCCTTGCCTGAACTCGCAAGATCTCTGTTTTGTGTAACCAGTCAACAGACTTCTTAATCACTTAAATCAAAGCTGTTCCTCACCCACAGCCTGCTCTGTTTGTGTGTGCCTGTGCTTGGGGTACCTGAATTCATTCTTCCTACCAGCTCACACAGGTGATGCAGGTTGATGGGGAATTTGCTCAATCAGAGGTTCCTGGAGGGCTCTCACTACAGTCAGCAAGAGACTTTCCTGTCACAGTGCACCGATGAACAGCAGATTGCACTATTGAGCTAAAGATATCCATGTGTTCATCATGGGTGAGATATCTGGGGTCTCTCTGGGTGGCTGCTTGGATGCTGAGGGGCCAGTCACCCATACAAAAGTTGGGTTTCATCCTTCCTTCTGCTCTGCTCTTTGCTTATAATAATAGCAGTTCCCCTTCTACCCCTTCAGATCTGCTCACAGTGAGCCAAAGAGAAAGAAATCACTTCTTGGAGGGTATTGTATTTATCAACGAGTTGCCAAGAGAGTAGGGTTGAGCACAAGGGAGTTTGCCTTTCACAGCAGCAAATAAATGAAAGCAATGTGCTGCTTGTACTGTGTTTCAGCCCTAAGGATGCTCTCGAGTGTGTTTGTTCTTGTTTCTTCTGGTAGTGCCAGAAGCCTGGTTAGTATTAGAGCACACAAAACTGTGGAAGAGTACCAAAAATATGCCAAAGAAATAGATGCATTTTAAAATTACATTCTAATTGCATATGGTAAGCAAAAAGGATTAGGGCAAGTGTTAGGGTAATGTAGCCTTCATTAGAACAGAATTTCCATATGTTAGCTACATGAAAATGATGTTTATAAGCCATTTAAAACTTTATTTGGGCTTTTTGTGTGGTAGAAGGGTAATTGTAAGACAGTGGTAGAATGTGTTATCTCACAGATAAGATGAGTTGACTGCACTGTACCCCAGCACTGATTGTTCCTGTGCATGTTTTAAACCTGTGATAAAACTACCTCACAGGTAAGTCCATTTGCATTCATTGTGAGTTAATTCAGGGTGATGATGCTGAAGGGTTTGAAGCACAAGACTTACTAGGAGCTGTTGAGGGAGCTGAGGTTGTTTAGCCTGGAGAAAAGGAGACTGAGGGTAGACCTCATCGCTCTCTAATATGACCTAAAAGGAGGCTGCAATGAGGTGGATGCTGGTCCCTTATCCCTGGCAGTGAGTGACAGGACAAGGGGAAATGGCCTCAAGATGTAACAAGGGAGATCTAGGTTGGATATGAGGAGGAATTTCTTTACAGGAAGGGTTGTCAAGCATTGGAAATGGCTTCCCATGGAGGCATGGTCTGATGGTGGAATTAGTAGGGCTGGATTGATGGTTGGCCTTGATGATCTTAAAGGTCTTCTCCAAACAAAATGATTCTACTATTCTACAAAATACCTTAAAATATTTCCCATAATGCAGCTGCATATTCACTAGGTCATAATCTTAATGAAAAGCTATTTTTATACTAGGACGTCATAAGTCTTCTACCTAATCACTGCTCCTGACATTTTTTCAATAAAGAGATAATTTGGGGGATGAAACTCATAGTGGCTTTTCAAGTGTATTCTGGGAAGGCATTTCAGAGCAAAAAGATAGAATCACAGAATCATCAACATTGGGAAACATGTCTAAGCTCACCTAGTTCAACTGCCAGCCCAATGCCACCATGCCTACTAATCTGTGTCCCAAAGTGCCATGTCTACAAGTTTTTTGAAGCCCTCCAGGGTCAGAGACTCCACCAGTGCCCTGGGCAGCCTCTGTCAGGGCTTCACCACTCTGTCAGTAACATTTTTCCTAATGTCCAGTCTAAACCTGCCCTGGCATAAATTCGGGCTAATTTCTCTTGTCTTATTGCATGTTACTTGCTTGAAGAGACCACAAAGGGGTTTTCTTTTTCTTTTTGAGGAAATCCAGCTTTATATCAGGTTTTATTTGTGGCAGAGCATATAAGAGCATATACAAGCACTAAAAGAAGTAGGGTGTTTTGAAGCATTAAAAGATTTGAGCAAAGTTTGCAAAGAAATGACAGCAAAAGAAATACAAGAACATTGTTGCCTCCTTTGAATTACTTTGAATTATATGGGTAAAAAAGAAGGCAACATCAGACAGAAAAGTAAACACAGACTTGTGGTTAGAAAGTTAATTCAAACCACATTATTTTACTTTTGCACAGGCCAGGTATATTTTCTTCATTTGTCTTTTTTGGGGGAGGATAGCTTTATGTGGTACAACTGATGAATCGCTTTATTGCTGTAGAGGTGTGCAACTCTGTCACAATAAATGGTGTTTGATGCACTAAAAAAATAGGCAGTAGTAAAACTGTCTTTCCTGTCTTAGCCTGTTAAAAGATAGGCAAGAGGACCATTTAGCTTAATTTACGGAAGACAATTAAATAGCTGTAAAACACTGACACAGGTTTCTCTTTGTTTACACCACATACTTAATGCTGAAATGTAACACCAGAGCCCAATGGCATCTTGACCTGCATCAGGAACAGAGTGGCCAGCAGGACCAGGGAAGTGATTGTGCCCCTGTACTTGGCATTTGTGATGCACCTTGAGTCCTGGATTCAGTTTTGGGCCTGTCACTAAAAGAAAGACTTTGAGGAGTGGAGCATGTGTGGAGAAGGGCAACAATCTGGTGAAGGGTCTGGAGAACAAGTCTTACGAAGAAAGGCAGAGGGATGTGGGGTTGTTTAGCCTGGAGGAAGCTGAGGGGAGACCTCATCACTATCTACAACTGCCTGAAAGGAGGTTGCAGAGAGCTGGATGTTGGTCTCTTTTCCCAAGTCACAGGTGGTACGACAAGACGGAATGGCCTCAAGTTGCACCAGGGTAGGTTCAGATCAGATATCAGGAAAAATTTCTTCACTGAAAGGGCCATAGGGCACTGGCAGAGGCTGCCTGGGGTGGTAGTTGAGACACCATCCCTGGAGGTATTTAAAAGACAGTGATACAAGTAAAGATACGGGTACATTTAGCTTCGATACTCAGACACAGAACTGAAACTCCAATGAGGTCATGTGTCACTGCTTAGTTGGTTATGAGGCATGCATCGAAAGAGGAAAGAGAAGGAAGGACAGAAAGAAAGACAGAAAGAAGGAGAAAGATTTAAAGACAACTACCTTCACAGCACCGCAGTGTCCTGTCAGTCCAGTGCTCAGTCTGGTGGGAAAACATTCTCTAAGCTTCACCCTTGCTTTGTCCTTTTATATGCTCAGGGTTCTGCCTTGCTAATAGGCTTATTTCACAAACTCCGGCCCTTATTTTCCCACCCAAAACGTGTACCTGTTCAGGCATGTTCAGCTCCTGGCAGTTGTTTTTTCTTTAGCTGTATCCATTATCAGGGTGGACCCTGCAAACCCGTCCAGTTCAGTGCTGCAGTCCATGTGCAGTTGTGTGGATGATGAGGTTAGGTGTGGGTGACCATGTTAGGTATGATTTTGAGACAGACTACTTCTTTCTGTGGTATACTACAGATAGGTCAATGAGGTGCTCCAGGATCTGGTTTAGTAGTAGACAGGTACAGTTGGATTGAATGACCTCAAAGGTATTTTCTAACCAAATGATTCTATGATTCTATGAAATACATTTTTTTAAACGGAACTGAAGATGTTAGTACTGATCTATTCTCTTAGCAAGAGTAACCAGGAAAAATTGGATGCTTACAGAAGAAAGGGACCAGTGTTGACAGACTTCAATCAATTTAGGTTGTGTCCCCAAATAAGGGTGTAAATAAAAAAAAATCATTTGTTAATCAGAAATCATTACCTAGTGGATACTCTCTGTCTGTTACAGAGCTACAGAACCACAGAGGGACTTCATAAATACCATTTCTTAGCAGATGGGCAGCCAAAACAGATTTGCTGTGAATGTTGCTACAACCATCTCTAATGGGAAGCTTCACTTTGATTTGAGGCTGTCCAGTGACTGCAAGGAATTGCTTAGATCTGGGAAATTGCATTAATTTTCAGATAACTATAAATAATATTAGGTTTTGCAATGATTTTCTTCCCTCTCCTCCTGTGCTGCCTCCGTGCATTCAGCTGAAAACAAAATTATGATGTCTCATTTGGAAAGATCAAATGGCATCACACTTACCTGTTCATTTTAGAAATAGATTATAGAATCATGGAGTAGTTTCAGTCAGAAGAAACCTTAAAGATCATCTAGTTCCATCACCCCTGCCATGGGCAGAGACACCTCCCACCTGACCAGATTGCTCAAAGCCTCATCCATCTTGGCTAATGGGTCCTGGTCTCAACATTCCCAAGGAATTGATGGAGAAGCGTTGAGCCAAAGACATTCCTGACATTATCCTGGTGAGACTCGAGCTGAAAGGTGGGAGTATTTTGGGAGTGATGCATGGGAACAACAAGGACCACTGCATGTTTGGTTGTTCCTTCTGGTGTCCAAAGCAGGAAACCCAGCAGGATGTTGCTCCTGGTAGATTGGATGCACTCTGTTAGGGAAATTTGTTAAAGACATCAGTCTCTACAGAATTAACTCAATGTGCCAGGCATTACACTTTAATATTAGTTACTCGATGTGCTTTCATTTTTATCTTTAATTGTATATTCCTACCTCTCTAAAATTGTATTTCTTAACAAATTATATATTACATATTATATTGAAAGTCTCACTTTCTCTGTTCTAGGTCATTATCTTTCATCCAAATATGACAAACATTTATTATAGCAAGGTGCCTTAAGCAAACTCAAAATGTAGTTTCCTTATGAGCTCTAAATCTTCCCCGTTATGAGCTGGATTAGATAAAGGGTACACTGTTCAACTTAGATTTCATGGCAGCACCTGGCCTTTACTCAGAAGCTACTGCCCTGTCCTAATGTCCATTAGGTCAGGAGACAGGGAGATCTAACTCTATAAATAGCATGCTGTAGCTAGGTGGGGGAGTTCCAGGAGTGAATGATTGCTGGGAGAAGACATAGGCTACTTTTCGTCTGTTTCCAGGATATGGTCTGGAAGGCAGGGTGAATGTGCCTGACAACATGCCTTTGCAAGTGGCTCTCACTGAAAAACAAAAGGCTATGAGCGAACGTCCACAGTAAGTCATGCAGTGCAAGCCCTGGTACCTCCTCAACTCTCTGCATAATCAGAATCATAGAGTCACAGAATCAGTAAGGCTGGAAAGGATCTCAAAGATCATCAAGTTCAACCATCAGCCAAACACCGCTATGCCTACTAATCCCTGTCCCAAAGTGCCACATCTACACAATTAATTTTAAGACCCCCAGGGATGGAAACTCCACCATTGCCCTGGGCAGCCTCTTCCAACGCTTCACCACTCTTTCAGTAAAGAAATTTTCCATCATACCCAGTCTAAACCTCCCCTGGTGCAATTTGAAGACATTGCCTTTTGTCCCATCACTTGTACCTTGGGAGAAGGTTCAAATCAATAGCTTTTAGCTGGGCAAAGGCATTTTCCTGGTGAAAGACCATTGTTAGGTGGACACCCAACTTCAGGCACTGTTCCTGGAGGCCCTTCCTTGGCTCTGCAGTTGGACTTCGTGCTCGTGGCCACACTGTGGAAAGCTGGAGTTTTTATTGAGTTATTGTTTTATTTCTGAAAAACACAAAAAGGCTTAAATCTAGAAAGGGGCTAAAAGGGGCTAGATAAATGTCTTTAGCTAGATAAATGCCAGAAATGTAATTTTGCAACATAAGTCCATGCCTCTCAGAAGCTCAAGTGCTCAAGCATTTTTACTTCCTGCCCTGCTTTATATTTTGACAGAGAGCTGGTGGGGAAGAACAATTACTGCTACATTGTGATATAGCACACATCTGTATGTGCATACAGGTATCTAAATATTAAAAAACAAGAAATATTTACATTTTAAAAAATAAAATCCAGTCTCAAAGAACAAAATTTTGATCAAGTTCCAACTTGACTCTAAAGCTGACAAAAAAGCTAAGCTTAAATTAATTGTGAAGTAGCAGTGCTGGTCCAAAAATGTGAGTTTTCAATAAAACATTGCACAAAACTACTGGAAGTGTGTGTAGCTTAAGTGATGCTGATGCTAATTTAAATTCTAACGCTGCCACATGGCATTAGAGACTGAGTTACTAACAAGAATTGTGCTGGTATGATTAAACAAAGAATTATGATTGTCACTCAGCCATGAAGGAGTTCCAAGCAGATGAAGTAAATGAAAGATAAATCTTTTATTTTACATTTCTGATCAGTATGAGCCAGAACTCAAGGAAAAATTGTTAGCTGTGTTATCCATAGGGGGAAAAAAAGTCTCAAGCGGTGTGCCTGGATTCTCCATCACTAGCAGTTACAAACTCCGAATTAAAGGCTCTCTTTAACAGAGGAAGGTCTTACTGTTTCTATTGCATACAAACTTGGATCAGACCTTCAGGTGGCCCACATAAGTGGCTGCACCATAAAACCGAGGGTGCAGTCCCATGGGATTGCAGTGGTCTCAGTAGCCCCAATGCCAGTGGAGAGGAACACTGCTTGGCGGCCACCCAAGCCCCTGGCTGCTGGCCTGTTGAACCTTCTCTGATGTCAAATGGCATGTTAATACCATGGAATGATGAAAATCTGTTTTGTCAGAGGTTCAGTGGAACCTGATATGCGGAAGCAAGATGCCAGGGCAGTGGCTCACTGCTGGCACACTGAGGGAACTTTCACAAACACCTTGCACAACTCCACCGAGCAGGGCACAGACCACGGGTGGATGTCATCAACATCCAGTCACACTGGGCCTTCCAAGGGAATGGTGAAGGGCACCTTCTGCACCCCATGTTGCCAAACCACATTTCCAAGCCCCAGCTGCAAACCAGACCTTTGGGAGTCTCTGTTCTTCCTGTTTTCTCCTGGCCCCACCAAAACATGTGTCCCCAGTCACATATCATGGAAAGGGCCAGATGCCTGCAGCTGGGGACACTACAGAGCATCCCGGTAAAGCAGACATATCCTGCATTTTATTGGCATTTTCCCGTGAGCTGGCTTCAAGATCTCACCAATATAAATAAAAGGGTCTGTGAGCGCAGACACTAGACTTGCGGTGGTATTTGGTGGTACAGTTCCAGGAATCGCTTTTCCCTATCCAGTTTGTGTTCCTACACTAAGTTCCTGTATGACATCCCTGTGGTTGCTGTTTTATGCACAGCTGCCCTGTGAATAAAGGTTGTGTAGAAAAGTTATGACTTGTACTTCACAGAATCACCCGGTTGGAAGAGACCCATCGGATCAAGTCCAACCATTCCCATCAAACACTAAACNCAAATAGCCATAGAATATAATCTATAAAGCAAACATTTAATATTGCACTTTGTTTCTCTAATGTTTGGATTTTACTTACTTTTTCCTAATCCAGATCACAATTCTCTATCAAATACCGGGCTACAGCTGTGAACCTCGTGTTTTGTAACACGCATTTATCAATATTTGCAGAAGAGTAATGCCTCTGAACAACTAATATTAACTCAAACTGGAAACCTTTATTCTTAAGTTCATAGAGTTTACCCACTCTTATCAAAAAGGCTGTGACACCACTCTAATCACCAAGATTTTGGTCAATCCTGCTTTGTACGTGATTATCATTTATATCATGTTAAGTACTTTAATGTTATGTGTATCGGCAATTGTTCCCTAGTCTGTCAAAGTAACAAAAAAGGAAAAGAAAGTAAAACCACCAAATGCCCTTTTATGCCAACGATCCCATCATCGTTTAAAATTGTCTGGTTGGAGAGGGTAAAAGGAAGGGACATTCACAAAATTGGCCTGGTAATCTCAGACATCACCCAGTTTCCTTTTCATCCAATATTCTTGCTCAAAGCCCAAGCTCTTTAACTGAATCACTTAAAACGCGACTCACTTGTAATATATCACCCTGTTGTCATTTTTTAAACATGAACTATTGTTCATGTTCTCATGAAGGCCACTTATGGAAAAGCCTCTTATTTTGTCGCATTTATGAAGCCTTAAAAACAAGGCAGAAGTGTTTTAATAACAAGCACCACACAGAAGCACCAGCCAACCCTCTCAAGCTCCCTTCCAAGCTGTTTTATTGCACAAGGAGACAAGATGCTTGATGTACTACATCTCTATTTGTTTAAAGCAGTCAACACCAGAAGCACACCCCTTTTGTTACTGATGCACATTATCCATTTCCTGCAAAGGAAAGCTGACTTCTGGTGTGGAATCTCTAGCATGTTTAAGTGCTGGCATTGGTTCTTAGCACATGTCATATCCCCACTGCACCCTTCTCCTCCCTGGTGCACCAAAGGAGGCAAGTGCTTTTTCCACATAGTGAATACAGATTGAAAGTTGCTGTCTTGTTTTAAAGCTCTTAAGAGTACCACAAAAGATGTAATCATCAAAGCTAACAAATATGGCTGGTAACAATGATCTTGCCCAGTTTAAGTCAACATCTTTTACAGTATTGTAAGCCCTGAAGAGAATACAAAGTGCACAAACTGAGCTCTTGGCATAGTCCAAGCTTTTCCTGCAGTTTGAAATATACTTCACTACTAGAGACTCATTAGAGAATTTTTGGTGATTAGGTAACTATATATATATAAAAATAAATTTAATTTCCCTTCCCATCCCTACTACTTGAGATATTAACTCAGTCTACTGAGCCCTAGACAGCGTATAACTATTTCCTTTTAAAACTCTTGAGGCTGAGCTGGTGTCTGCTGGTGCTTTCAGTTGTGCCTTTTTTATTCTTTTTTAAAGCTTCATGTGAAGATCTCCTTTTTAAACATATAAGTTAGAAGAAATGGGAATGAGGGTGGGTATTGTAACTTTTGTGTATGTCCCTAATCCAGATCCCCCTCTTGAATAAAGAACAAAAAAACAAAACACAAACACAAAACAAAGAAGGAAAGTAACTCAACAGTGCAACGTAACAAAACAAATAGCATTCCAACAGTTTGGCAAGTGATGAGTTCACCTGAGATTAAGTGATTTTTAGGCAGTCTGTAACAAA
Organism: Piaya cayana; assembly: GCA_013389865.1. Classification (NCBI taxonomy): domain Eukaryota; kingdom Metazoa; phylum Chordata; class Aves; order Cuculiformes; family Coccyzidae; genus Piaya; species Piaya cayana. The sequence continues at coordinate 54,091 of WAAB01017715.1, forward strand.
ATGCTGCTTTGCGATAATATTAGAAAGGCAACAAATTCTTAAAAGAAATCAAGAAGGTATACAATCGTGATGAAGTCTATTAGTTTCTTTCTACAAACTCTCCCCCCCACCCAACCCCCACCACAGAATCATACAATAGTTTGAGTTGGAAGGGACCTTAAAATATCATCTAGTTCCAACTCCCTGCCATGGGCAGGGACA
>WAAB01017715.1:54323-87391 GCA_013389865.1 Piaya cayana
AAAGTCAGTGCATTTGTCAAAGTCTGTTGCTGCTGCTGTTGGGTTTTTTTGTTGTTGCTTTTTTCTTTTTTTTGCCAAAGCTTTCTTTTGCTCCTTATTGTGCGGACCACAAACAAAGAAGGGGGAGGAAGAAAATAACAGTCCGGCATAGATGAGAAAAAGCTGTAGTGACACCGAACCGCACAACATAAGCAACAAGCATGTGCAAATTCCCAAATTATAGGAGGAAGCTATCCCCTCTCTCACAACGTGGTTTGAGTGTTTTGACACACAACCGTAGGTTAGTAAGGCTGCTCCTAGTATGTGCCATTATTTAAGGAAGGGGGAAGGAGAAGAAAGCTCAGATCTTCAAGCATGTGGAGCAGTCCTACGTTACTGTAGGCTTCAAAAGCATGATCACAGGTTGCTTTCATTTATTCACCATACAGGCAAGAGCAAAACCGCTCCCTTTGAAAGTGTCTCCACAATGACGCCTTGACCTTCAACACGTCAGGTAAGATTCAAAGCCCAAGTCGAGTCAGCTTTTCACAGATCCCTTCAGTGGGAGGGGCAAGATGGTCTGTCACCTGTGGGCTGATCAGGGTTTGGATCAATCTAACCAAGAAGAGGGAAAGAAAAACACAACCCAAGACATTTGAGTCATTTGCTAGAAATAAACCAGTTTGAAGAAAGCCTCAGTAAAACTACGGTATCTAAGACATTCATAATGATAGGCACCATTCCCAAGCCAAAGGTTATTCAATTAAATGAAAAAACCCTCTGCTCAATTAGACAAAACTTTGGATGATAACTTAGTTACTAAGTATAGTGGAAAATTTTCAAGTACAGGCTGATGTATATCTAAGGTTAAGTACGAGAACTAGGAAAGAACTGTGTGTGTGTTGGAGGTGCTTTGAAGTTCTTTCCAACTCGAACCATTCTATGAAATCTGTAAACATCCCATAAAATGTTTTGTAAGTTCATGGGTTTTACCCGTGAGGTTTTACCTTTTCTCTTCCATTCTACAAAATGAAGTCTCCAAAACTGAATAGTAATGATGGTTGAAACATAACAGTTAATTTTATACAATTGTTTTTTTCATGCAAAAAAGGCTTCTTTACATCTTTTAAATACCTATACTGACAAGGACTCCAGTTGTACTCTAGAGTTGAGGAGTCCTTAGAGAAGCCTCCACACAAAAAAACACGACCCCTCTCTGCTCACTCAGTAGCACATCAGTACTTTAAGAGAAGAATCCAATGGGTGAATTCAGGCAAGATTTAGCAGGACGCCCTTTTACTTTTGTCCTGTACCACTGCTTTTTCCTGAGAAGTATGAACATGGAAAGCTTTTCAAGCCACTAACTGAGTGGCTTCCACAGAACTAAATGCATAGCCAGAGACGCTTAGAGTACTGTGTACTGACAAAAACCTAAGTCAGAAAGAAAATGTTTGTAGCTTCTCTACACAGAACTTCTGCAAGCAGTGCACATGAAGAAACGGAAAAGAAAAGTGAGAGAAACTTCTAAAAAGTGGAGCTAAATAGCATCTTGTGCACCTGCAGACCCAAAATGCCAGTGGCAACCAATATTCTATGTGTAATGTGAAATTTTAATGAAGCTACTAAGAGGGCATACTGCATTTCTTATACTTCTACAAAGCACTAGAACTCCCAAGTATCAAAAAAACTCCTGATGCAACTCACCTAAACTTTAACAGAACAAAATTCCCCGTTTATCATTCTAATGATTTTTCCTGATTTCAGGAAGGAGAAACTACTTTCTACATTTAGAATCATGGAATTGTTTGGTTAGAGAAGACCTTTGAGGTCATCAAGTGCAAACGTACCTACCCGCAACTAAACTATATCCCTAAACACTTCATCTGCTTGCCTTCTAAACACCTGCAGGGAAAGGACATCCCTGAGCAGCCTCTGTGAGTTCACGAAACCCCTTTCAGTGAAGAAGTTTTTTCCCAAGGCCTAGTCTGAATCTCCCCTGGCACAACTTGATGCCATATTCTCTCATCCTACTGCTAGTTACTTGGGAGAAGACACTGACACCCACTTCACTACAACCTCCCTTCTAGACAGTGATGAGGTTTTCTCCAGGCTAAGCAACCCCACTTTCCTCAGCTGCCACCCAGAAACCCTGTTCTCCAGTTCCTTCAGCACCTCCATTTTCCAGAGGCGCTCCAGCCTCTCACTGTCCTTCTTGTAGTGAGGGACCCAACAGAATTCAGGAGAACAGCAAATTAATCATCATATTCTGTTTGAGGTACCTACTTCTGAATAGAGGGGTGGAGGCAGGAAACGGAACTCCTGGATGTATGCAAACAATGGTCCTGGAAGCGCTCTCTCAAAGTCATCACAAGCACCTATGGGTGCAAGGCTGGACTGTCTCTGTTCCTCTGTGACCACTTCTGCATAGCTGGGAGGTGCTGCAGGGAAAACGCACACGCAGTTCGAACAACAAGTTCTTATGCATGTCAAAACATATAACATGGTAAGTATTAAACTTTTGTCATTGTAAAATGCACCAGCAGGTAAGCTACTTCAAGTGGCTTTTAAAAACTGTTGAACGTGAAAGGCAGAATAAGCTGTTCTGTTCTATTTTAAGACTATGCTCAAACCCAAGAGCAGGCTGACCACTGACTACTGTGGTCTAACCATCCCCTCAAAAGATACCCAGAATACTGAATGTCTGTACAGGTAGGAACAGTAGAACATTGTATGCCTCTGGAAATCCAAGACTGAGATTTATAAATAAAAACAATGGTGTTTATCAGCTATGTGAAATAGAAGGGAGGAGGAGGTATGGAGTTTCTCCTGTAATAGACATTTCTCATTTAAATGAATTACATTCTCTTCAAAAACGTCTGCTGAAAGACACCATAAACTGCTACTGTAACACATTACAGTGCCTTATGACCAAGGATGGAATTGCAATAGTGTAAACAGAATTCATTCTGCACAGGTGCAGCAGCATCCCATGTTTTCATTTATGCCAGATCCCAAGCAACTGGAATTTACCATTTGGCCTTGAAAGCAGAAGGCAGGGAGGGAACTCTGCCTTTCCAGAGACCAAAAAGGTGGAAGGAAACTTTTACAGGAATTTCCTGTGGGTTTTATTATAAAGGATGCAAATGGGGTCTGTTTGCACAATGGCAATGAATAAAGCAAGACAAAACTTGACACAGACCAGCAAAGTGACTGGAATTTGTATTGCCAGGTTACCTTCAGGTCTTTCAGGCAGTGTCAGCCCAAGCCAGTTCATGTTCATGCTACACTGACTGCTCACATTCGATGTTCTGCTACCAAATGGGTGTAGAGGAATGGTACCAATGACCAGCGGCAGATTAAGGAACAAATCCATGGCACCAGGAATATCAACATATACCTGAAGAGCAACAAAGAGGTATGTGATTAAAATATGTTTCTATGAGCACTTCATGATCATCAGACTAAGTTCTCTGTAGAATTTTCCATGAGGAAATTGTTCCTCACCATTTTAGGGCCAGTGCTTCCGTTGAAACAAAAACTCCCATGTCAACAGCAGCTCAGGAGTCTAACAAGCCCTCACACAGAAGTGGTATCTACACATAACAAGCTTGCTCAGCTAGTACACAAACAGTCTTAAGAATCTGCATGCTTTAGCTGATTTACAGAGCTCCTGTTGGGGCAGCAGCACTAGGATATGTATTTATTCTACAAAACTAGCTAGCACAAAATACTTTATATCACCAGCCTGCAAGGTAAGATGGAAGCTACTAAAGCTCAAGTAAACATGCCAAGCAACGTACCATCAGTGAATACTCCACACGGATTATACTACAGTCCAGGATTGAAGGGGAAACAGGTGGAATTTTCAGTTGTTTGCCATTCCAGGTTTCAGTTTTGCCAGATGACAAGGAATCCCCACGCAGGTTGGCAACAAGCTGCTTGACTTCCTTCATTTTCCCTTTGGCATAAAATGCCTGCGTTTGGTAAATGGCTGCCTTTGGCACCACCACACGGGAAGAGCAGTTCTCAACCTCAGCAAAGATCTGAATAGATTCACCTGAAACAGAATTTCATGTTCTCTTTATATTTACAAGGCAGCTTAAGCAAATCACCACATTCTCTGTGTCTTTATAAAGCACTGGGCACTGCTAGCAGTGCTCTAACTTGAAGAACACAGACTGATGGTAACAGAAATAGGATCACCACAAGCTAATCTAGAACAAGAATGCAGAGTTAGAAGAAGCAGATGTCCTTTGGCAATCTGGAGACACAGAGCTAGCATTAATGAAGAGAATTAGTTGTACTTAGGAAACAATCTGAATGCAGACTGAGATGGTAAAAGCAGCGTAAATATTTCGTTGATATAAAAGCAGCAAGTACAAACTGTCATTTGAAAAGGGAAGGAAAAACCATATTTCCTATAATTAGTCCTGTTACGTACCTGGGGTGTAGCCCTTCCTTTCAATTTTGGCACTTAAGTATATTGGGCCTGAGGTACAAAACCAACAACAGAGAGTCTTTTCTTTTGTGCCTGCTTGGGGTGACTGCAAGAAAACAACAATATTGTCTGTTTACTTAAAGTGTTTCACAAATACTTTAATCTATCTTAACACAAAATGACTGTTATAACACACTTATTACCTATTTTTACATAGCTGGTTTTATTTAGAGGAAAAAAACTCAAGCAATTTAAAAGGCACTACGCAGATATAAGGTTTATTCTAATCCTAGTGATCATTAGCACTGCTTTTGCTGCTGCTAGTTTATACCACAGTGACACTTAAAACATTTTTGTACCTTAATACTCTATAGCTTACAAAAAGGTTTTATAGCCAACGCATTCCAACACGCTACTGGCAAAGCTTTTCATTTATCAGGGAACTGTAAAATTCCAGTACACTGTATTTCTGAAACAGTAACTAAGCTAAAAAACTCTAACCTTGACTCCTGCCATTTCCTCTGCTCCAGAATGATCCCATTTCATCTGTATCAAATGGATGTTATCTTATACTGTATCAGGATTTAGGACTTGATCCAAAGCCCATTAAAATCAAATGGGAGTCCTTTGATTTTCATGGAACTTAGGCAAGGCCAGCGTCCCTTTGTGCAAGCCTGATTTTTCACCCATACACACAAGAAACCTATTTCAATGAACTTTAAGTTGTTTCTTCCCTCCTCTTTCCCCACCCCCAAAAGATTAGTGTTTTAGGAAGAGGAGGAAAAAACCAGAATGCAAAGGAATTCTAGGTCACACAGGCAGCTTTAACACAAAAATTGTTCTAAAGAAATTACAATTCAGAAGATGATCATACAGAATTTTGGCAATTTCTCCCCATTGGTAAAAAAACATCCATATGGAAATTACCAATTACAGATGCCCGCACATTTTTTACTTTGCATTTTTATGTTAACAGTCACTCATCATAATACTAAGTTTCACTGTTCCTTCCACAGATTATTCAAAAAAACTGAAGAACAGTTCACAAAATTTTCCTTCTTAAGTCACATTTTACAATTTGTCATTATCAATTTAAACTGGCAAAGCTATTTTATGTATCTTAAATGTGAAGCAACTCCAAGCACAGGAAAACACAGCTTTGTAAGTAACAGTAGCTAATGAGTTGCTGAAGTGATTTATCAATACAGAGAACATCAGCTGTAATTACACTAGCAAGTAAATATTAGAATAAAATTAGATGTGGGTAGTGTTTCAGTTATACCTAATTATTTTTATGCCAGAAATAAAGAATGAGTAACTCTGTCAATTCTTACCAGTAATGAAGGAGTGTTGATATCTATATGTTCAAAGACTGTAAATTCCTTCTTTAATTTTACTGGTAGAAACCAAGGCCTATGCAACTCGGCCTTCACCCAATAGCGCACACTGCCATGTCTGCCTTCGAATGAGGTAGCAAGTGGTCTGTGCAGGACACAAAGGTCAAAATTGAGTCAAGTCCTTCTGTCTCATAATGATACAATTGATCAGATCAGGGATTAGTAAGTAGAATTGCATTTTTTTTAATGCACTGTAGTATCTAATGCAGCATAACTTATTTTGCAAAGTACTGATTTCCATATATTGAAAAAAAGTTTCCATATCTTAGAAAAAGCTCAAGACTTAAGATGGGACAAAAAATCATCTCCAATCAATCCTACTGTATTTTTGCATAGATTTCAAGAATCAACTGAAGAACTGTACTAAAATATGCTAGAAGAGTACACATTTCTTTTAAACTCAAGAGGCCACTTTCACATCTACAGTAAAGCGTACCCTTTTCAGGCCTAATTAAGGTACCAGCTCAAACTTGGCATGAGTATCAACCAACTATTGGTTTTGATACCATATTTTGTAAATCATGACCATATTTTGTAAATCATGGACTGTTGTTTACTTGGCTTGTATCAGCATTCATTTTGATTTAGCTGTAACTAAGCACTCTTTGTAGATTGTTTCACCTTAAATAATTATTTTAGTTTGGAGTTCTGAAGAGAGGCTATTTTGAATACCTTCTAATTTCCCTCTACCCAGACAAAACCAGCTTAAAGCATATGCATTGTATACAGACATACATATACAAGTACACATATATGTAAAATCATCAAGTCTCTTCTGCTTATAAATTTTAACAGATGAAAGAAGTCCTTTTTGGGAGCTGGAGGAAAAACAATGTGGAAAGGACATCCAAACCTTTCAGCATCATGCCTTTTCCCCCCTGTAACATCATAAAATAGAAGACAAAAACGATCTTTATATTCCAGTCATTTCCAATTAACAGTCTTTTTCCAGAACCTATTTTCTCCTTATTTCTACTAAGTAATTTTTTTCCCATTATACTATGATTTGAATATATTGCAATATATAAAACATTTAAGTCACTTCCAAGTTGTCCGTATCTTCCATAGGCAAGTACCAGCCATGCTAGTACCTGTCTAGAATTACTCTTTCAGTTATAGGTTTGACTCCACATTTGCACATCTGAAGTGCTTATTATTTTTTCCTAATTAATACCAATGAAAGGATTTCTAATCAGTCTCCAGTGTTTTATGCTGTCTCATATACTTTGGGGCAAAAAAATCATTAAGGCCAGCATGTGTCAGCTTTCCTCCCACTGTTGCTCCATAGCTGAAGTAAACTTCAGAATGTTCTATGGACACAAACCAATAAATAGGTAAGGCAGTGTAAAACTTTAGGCTTTTAAAACCCATCTTTGTTTCTCCAGTATTATCCACAGCTGGTTTCAGGGTTGTTCCTTCAGGTCATTTAAAGAACCTGGTTTTCACCAATGCTTGTAGTATTACATTGGCTATCTGCTTTACTTTAGCCTAAGCATTTTATGTTCACATGTAGTATTTTGGGATCTTTTTCCATATTTAAATGCCTCTTCCAACTCATAGGAAAATCAGCATCAGCCCTATTTCTTTCTGTAACTGAGATCTGCACAGAATTAGTTGTCTCCACATACACAGGTCTTCCATGGTAGATTTACTGTGAAGTCCTGTGCCATTTGCTTTGCAACTGACCTGTGAAAATGTTTATCATCCACTGGTTCTGCTATAACCACCACCTCCAATAAACTGACACTTTTTTAGCTTCAGTATTACGTACTGAGCTATTTCACATCACGGTGTCAATTTTTTCCAACCTCAGTGACTTCATTGCATTTTACAGCAAAAGGCTGCTTCTTCCATCCGGGCTGAGGCTTTCTCCATTCCTGTGCATTTAATTTTATTGGAGCTTTTATTTTTAACCTATTTCTATATTCTAAACTCCTCTATCCATGAATTCCTCATTCACAATGCCAACATCACACATTTCAGAGCTGGGGCGAACAATCCTGCTACTTCTGCTCTCACTATTTCTTCACCTTTGCTTTCTGACACAAATGACACTAGCTACAGGACTGTGTCTTGCTTCATTCACCCATCCTTCTGCTTATTTCTATCCAGGCTTTACATATAAAGGCCAGCCTGGGTATGAATATCCTCTTTAAACTTGAACAACCTCCTCTTTCTTGTTTAAACATAGTTAAACCTGCCACATCTGTTCAACAGCCCCAACAGCTCAACTGTGATCTTATCTCTAGTTCTGCGGGTCTGCATGGCTCCAGTAAACTGGAGCTGCTCTGTAACAGACTCCAAATTCCTCTCCCCTTCTCCTGGGAAGGGCTAAAATATCAGAAGACCTAATAACTCAGTAGGACTCTGTCAAAAGAAAGTGAGCACCTGGGCAGCAAAAGCTCCCGTTTTGGGGAAATAATCAAATAAAAAAGGGAAGTGTGTTATCAGCTTAAAAACAACCTTTTCAGTTTAATGAGATTATGCCCTCAGCTGCATGTCAGAGCACAATTCCTGCTACCATTGAAAAGGTTTCCCTCCACCCAAAGCAGGAGCTTTCTCAGGCGGGCAGGCAGCAATGCCTGAGGATTGCATGCAGGAACTTACGTCTGTGGAAGCTCAAAACTGAATGCATATTCGTGCCTCCCCGAGTGGATGGTGTGGAGGCCTTCTTCCGAATTGTCATCATCTATGAAGAGGAGAAAAAACAGCATGCTATTCCACCTGCACACATTTCATACAAGATATGGGCTTTTCTGGAATAAAAGGAATTTAGATGCTTATCACAGCACTTAAAGATGTTGTGTCCCAGCAACAAGGGTCTCTGGCCTGTTTGTTACCTTCTGGATGCAGACCCAAACACTGCCCAGGCAGGATCAAAATATATAGAAAGATATGGATTAGATGAGTGGATGGTTCAGTGGGTAAGAAACTGGTTGGATGACCAATTTCAAAGAGTAGTGGTCAATGGTTTGAAGTCCAGATGGAGATCTGTGACAAGTGGTGTTCCTCAAGGGACCAGTGCTAACATCTTCATCAATGACACTGACAGCAGGACTGACTGCACTCTTATTTAGCAAGTTTGCAAACGATACCAAGCTGAGTGGTGCAGATGCAACAGTGGAAGGACAGGGTGTCACCTAGAGGGACCTGGACAAGCTGGAGAAATGGAGGTGTGTGAACCTCGTTAAGTTCAACAAGACCAAGTGCAAGGTCCTACAATGGGGGATGGTGTGATTGAGAACTGCCCGGCAGAGAAGGACTTGTGAGTGCTGGCTGATGAGAAAGCTCGATATGAGCCAGCAATGTGTGCTTGCAGCCCAGAAGGCCAATCATATCCTGGGCTGCATCAAAAGAAGTGTGGCCAGGTGACTGAAGGAAATGATTCTGCCCCTTTATTCCTCTCCTGTAAGAGAAGTATTGTGTCCAGTTCTGGAACCCTCAACGTAAGGATCTGGAGCTATTGGATCATTCCAGATGAGGGTTACAAAGATGATCAGAAGGCTGGAGCACCTCCCATACAAGGGCAGGCTGAAGCAGTTTGACTCATTTAGCCTGGAGAAGAGGAGGGTCCAAGGACACTTTACAGCAACTTTCCACTAACTGAAAGGGGCTACAAGAAAGCTGGGGAGGGACTATTCATAAAAGCTTGTAGTGACAGGACTAGGAGTACAGTGGGTCTACACTGAAGAGGGGCAGATTCAGACTGAGGGTAAACAAGAACTTCACCCTGACAATGGTGAGGCACTGGAACAGGTTGCCCAAGGAAGTTGTAGATGCCCTATCCCTGGAAGTGTTCAAGGTCAGGTTGGGCAGAGCTTTGGGCAGCCTGATCTGGTGGGACACATCCCTGCTCATGGCATGGGGGCTGTAACTAGATGATCTTTAAGGTCCCTTCCAACCCAAACTATTCTATGATTCACCTTAGAGAGCACCAGAGGTTAATGTGCTTTAATTTGTGGTCCCGCCTCCAAACACTGACACAGCTGCAACTGCTGCCATTTCAAGACCTGACTGCAAGATCCATAATGGAAATTATGCTTTTCAAAGCAACTCCTAATTAAAATGAAACAGGAACAGCTCTTTAAGAGCAATCAGAGAAAAAAAATCTGAGAAAAGTCTGCTGTGCTAAGACTAAATCTAGTAATTCAGCTTCCTTTTATCTCCTGACTGGAAAAAATGTCCAGAAACTATCACTAAGAAAAAGATGGTGAAGAAAAAATATTTACAAACGCACCGCAGAAACTACCAGACAAATTCAGCAGCACAGAAACCAGTAAGTGGCACATTAAGAGTTAAAAGAGGTTTTTTGATAGGATAACTATTTCACTTGGACAGCAAGACCTAGGTATTAGCTGGTTCCACCAGGGAAGCTGACCTCTGTTTACAGTCACGATTTCTTAGTCTGCAACAATTTGCAGTTTATTCTGGCATAACTGCCATAAAACCAGACAAAAAACCCCACTAACTCTGCCGAAAATGCAGAAGTTGTGTGAGAATAATGACTGAGCAGAAAAAAGGGCTTAGGAAGAATAAAAGGTGATGTGGCAAGACAGAGCAAAAGGGAAATTATTCTATTTAATGGTCTGAAACATTGAGGCACAAAGGAGGGGATGTTTTAAATTCCCACTGTCCTGCAAAAATGCCAGAAAGGCTGAAAATGTATTAAAAACAAAAATTCAGAAAAATATACCAAGAAGAAGTCACCACTGGTATGCTGACCTCTATTTACTTGCAACTGATTTGCAATTTATTCTGTCATAATTGCTGTAAAACCAGTAAGAAAAATGCTGATTCTGCCAAAACCAGGAAAGTTGTGTGAGAAAAATGACCGAGCAGAAAAAAAGGGCTCAGGAATAATAAAGGGCTACACATCAGGACAATGCAAAAGGTGTATGTATTTATAATACATATATTATCCTCATATACTTAATGGTCCAACGTGTTCATAAAAGCACAAGAGGAAATATTTTAAGTTCGTATTATTAGAAAGCCAGTATATACTAATACAATATATATACAACAGGCACATATTTAATGGCATGAAGTGTTAATGGAAACAAGGGGCAATTTGATATTATTACATAAATAATATGTGTTTATATAGTATATATACATATGACTTATATTCAATGGTCTGAAGCAGCAATGGAAGCACAGGATGGGGGATCTTAAAGCTTGTATTATAATATAAATACTGTATTTATATATAATGATCTACATATCACCCAAAAGATGTCTGTTGTATGCAAATAATGGCCATTACGACCTTATAGTGACCATTATATAGAATGGTCATACACATATTTACATATCTTAGGTGTATCCTCACTATTATGTATTATGGGGTGTTGGAACTACATGATCCCTTACAACCTAAACTATTCTATGACTCTATAGTTCTATACTATAATGGTTATCTATTTAATGGTTTAGACAATGCCCATTACATATGTTACTGTATATATATATATTACTGTACATACTGGTTATTTAATGATCTGAAGCATTAATAAAAGCACAGGAGGAGACGGATTTTAAGTTTGTATTACATGTCATACTTTTAATATATACCCATTTTATAAAAATCTGACATTCATATAATGATATATATAATATAATCATTATTTAATAATCTGAAGCAGTTACGGAAGTATAGGAGGGCAATTTTAAGTTTGTATTAAGTATACTTTCAATAAAAATCTATTTTATACAGGTATTTTATTCATATGGTTTTATATATATAATACAATGGTGATATACTTAAACCTTCACGGAGGCAGGGAGAGGGGGTGTGTGTATTTCAAGTTCCCATTGTCCTACAGAAACGCCATAAGGGCTGAAACCAACTGAATTTAAGCCAAAACACGGCAAAAACCAGCGTGCTAGGGAGAGAAACACACCTTAATTAGGCAGGCGGCAGGAAATAAACGAGAAAACGACCAAAGAAAGCCAGACAAAGCCCACCAGGAGCGAGGGACTGTGTGCTTTGGGGCTGGGTTGGGGGAGCAGCCACCTCCCTCTCCCCCCCGCCGCCCCGTCTGTGCCAGCTCAGCATAAGTCTGGCCGTGGTAAACAAGCGCCGAGCTGTCAATCAGCAGCGCCCGGCTGGAGCAGGCACCGACCGGCCTAAACCGGCCGTCCCCTGCCTCATATACATGCGCTTATACGTTATGCAGACACACACGCGCCCCGCTCGGCAGCTCCGCGCCACGACGGAGACGGCGCCCATACAAAACGTGGGGCTGGGGGGGCGGGTAAGGACGAGGACGTACGCGCCCGCCCGCCCCGAAAATAGGGTCTTCCCCCCAACGAAGGGAACCTGTTCGCCTTCCCCCAATCCCGGCCGCCAACCAGCCAATCAGCGCCTGGCATCGCCTTAGCAACAGGGCAGCAACGGCGCGCTGGCCAATCAGGAGGCACGGGATGAGCCACTGCGGGGGGGGAAGCAGAGCTCCGGGCAAGTCATTGAAACTCGCGTCCCGGTCTTGTGTCCCCTTGTCCCTGTCACCAAGACCGTTCCCACTCAAGGCTGTTAACCGTGGGCAGTTTTTAATTGTACGGGGCAGAAAAATGAGCAAGGGAGGGGGGAACAGCATGAAGATGCACTCCGGTAATTTCTAGTTATGGGAGGTGGGAAAGCCGCACTGTTAGAACCAAGCTGGTATTAATTAATGCTCTAAGTGTTACTTTCACCAACGCTTGGTGATGAGCTGGGTGATGCAGTCAAAAGCGTTCAAAAATTTCATTTTAATTGTTTTTTAAGTTCGTTGCCAAAGAAAGGGGAAATATCCCAGCCATGCAGAAAAACGGGATGGATATTTAAGACCGTGGGGGGGAAAAAAAAAAAGNCACCAGGGGAGGGGGGAGATGGAATCGTGGAAGGAAGAGCTGGACGGAGGGCACGTTGAGATGTGTGGGGGGAACACCCCACCCCGGCACCCATAGCTGGGTGGGGAACATCCCCTTCTTTTTTTGGGATGGATGCTTCCATATACCCCATATATATTCCATATATATGGGAATATGGGGTATTGAAGAGGCTTTAAAAAAAAAAAGGTATTACACGTGGATGGAATTGCAGCTGCATGAGGGGCAAACCGAGACTGGGAGAGGACACCCCCTTTGCACCCCATAGCTAGCGGGAAGCATCCCCCATGATGCCCTTGCCCCCTTCTCCCTCCACCAAGGGACTAGTGGGTTGTTAAAAGGATAAAATGAAAAGGTTACATGTGGGTGGAATTATAGCTGGATCACAGCGAGATGGGGGTCATCTCCCCTCATTTCTGCGATGAAGGCCCCCACTGACCGCTTTCCCCTCCAAAAGGGACCACTGGGGAGTTACAAGCGATATAAAGGAGGATTACACGTGGGAACGCGCGTCAGAATAACCCACGGGGGTTCCTACCTGGGGAAAACGATCCGTCCTCAACAAATCGTAGCATTATCAGACCCCAATAGGGGTAAAAATAAAAATAAGACTTGTTTTTTCGCTTTAACCTGATGTGATATTATGCTGCACTTAAGGTAATTCATTGCCTAACTGGGGCTTTTTTATGGTTGTCTTTGCCCTAGACGGGCAAATCCTGGCGGTTTTGTTTAAGAAAAGGGAAAGGCAGAGTGCCCCGAGCCCTGCGGGACCCCCGCTCCCCTCGGTACCCGGCAAGCATTTCCCGCGGGATGCAGGACGTGAGCCTTACCCCTCTCCTGCCCGACCAGCACGTCTTTATGGTTGAAATACTCCACTTCTTCTGTGTAGTTCTGCGTGTAGGCAGTGTTGGACCCCGCGTTCCTCGACTCGGTCCAGCGCACTTTGGCGTTTCCCCGGGCGTGGATTTTGAGCGATTTCACTCGGATTTCCCCCGTCACTTCTAGGCTCACCCTTCCTGAGACGGTGTCCCCGCTGGAGTAGACGGGGACATTGCTGTCATTCAGACAGTCGAAGCTTATGGTCAAACTCTTCACCTTCCCCAGCACCATGGTTCTTATAGCAAAGCGTACAAAAATAAGACTGTAAAAAGTAAAATAAACCGAGGAAGGGATTAAAAATAAAACGCGCAACCCTAAGCCGCTGAGGCGAAGTGGACGGCTGAAGGGAGAAGGCAGAGCGGGCTCATTGGGTCGGTCGAGCCCCAGCCCCGGAGGGGGGGGGGGGAACCCCGGTGCCGGTACCGGCGCTGCTCTCACCCCACAAAAGGCGCTGCCGGTGCCGCCGCTCCCCGCCCTTATAAGCCCAGTGACAAACAAGCCCGAACGCGCATGCGAAAGCCCTGCCCCCGCCCCGCAGCCGCCTCGAGCCGGTCGGGAGGGCGGATAGACGGGCAGAGGGGCGGACAGACAGGCGCACACCGGCGGGGTCTGCATGTCCCGTCCCCAAGCCGCCCTGTGTCTGTGTGGATTCTTCGTTTCGCAGCCTTCACTTTCTTCATCACACCCACTCCTGCCGTGTCGCTGCGTTGGTGGACGCTCTCAATTCAGTTATTTTATCCCCAAAATAGCTTGATTTTTGCTGCTTTCCCCAGTGATGTGACCTTCCCCGGTCGCCGCGCTATAGGGCTTGGGTGCTGCCGAGATAAAAAAGTTCAGACCGCGAGTTCTGTTTTCCCATTTACTCTGCAGTAAAGAAAGAAAAAAAAAAAAAAGGCATTCGTATTTTAATTGACCCGACACCTGGTGGAGGTTCTCATGCTTTTCCATGACGGCCTGCGTCCTCGGGGTGTGTTAGGACTTTTTATGCTTTTGCACCATCTTGTGGTGAACCTTCCCACTTGGTCATGGCATCAGGATTCTTCAGGTTGGAGAAGACCTTTAGTGTTACCGAATCCAACTGTAAAAAAATGAATTGCAAGAGATGCAGAGGTGTTTTACATCCTGTCCACCTTTTCCTCTTATTCACATGTCTTCAGCTGCATATGTTTCTGGCCATATTCGCACATTTTTTTTCTTTTCTTCAATTTAGAACATACTTGTGTCCCCAATGAGTCAAAGAAACCACAACTCAGTGGTCTGCATTTGCTGCAGGACACGTTGGGATGCAGCATCCACCCACGGAGCTTGGGCTATGGCTCCTGTTCTTCCAGATCTGGGGTGGATCTTGTCATCCACTTCTCTCATGGCAAATCAGCAGAAATGATAAAAAGCACAGACAGCAGTTGTGTTTTCTGAGAAGCTGAGGTCTCAAATTTCACTAGCTCAGTGGATACACATGTGGACTTTTTTTTAAATCTGTGTGCATAAGGAAAGGAATCTTCCTACATAATTGGGTGTGGGAATGATTGACTAGACAGACTCGATAGATATAAAGCAGAGACAGTTATTATTGCAACTTACAAGTTTATATACCTGTCCATGCACTTCCCATAGCAACCTGATTGACCCAGGCCTATTGTCCATGTACTTGCAAGCACCACCATCAAGATTTGATTGGTTGACCTCCAAAATCCCACACACTGCCTCTAAATGCTGTCTCCACCCTGGTTTGCATCTCTCATGTTCACCTCTTTGTTCAGCTTCCCGCTTTTACCACCCAAGGTCAGTTCAAGGACCCCAAGTCAAAAGTATCAAACAGGTCTACCTTGCTATCACTGATTCCTACATTTTACCCTTTTTTAACTTAAAACAACTAAAGCTTTCTTGACGGTTGTTTCTAAAATTTTCCAACAACATTGCATAATACGTGGTATAACTAACAACAATACAAACATGAATCGTGTTTTAGTAACTTGCTGTAGCCATCAGGTGATGCTTATGAGGCACGTTGTAAAGGAGTCACCAAGTGTCACCATAGGAAGGCAAAAATCTGTTTGGCTGGTCTGTTTTGCCCATATTTTGTCACAGATCACTTTGAGTTATTATCTCATCCCCAACATTAAACAACAGTATGATTCCCAATATTATGAGTTGGAATGATTGTCTTCCTCTTGAAGTCTTGATGATTTATCTTGTGGCAGGTATGGGTGGACCACTTGTGCTGGTATCTGTCATACTCCAGTATCTGTTAGGACACAAGCGTACACACGTCCCCATACCAATAATTCAAATGGTCCTTTCCAAGTTTGATTTATCAAATCTTGTATCTCTACTGGTGGTTGTTAATTACTTTCCAGAGACATGTGTACAGGTTTTCCCAAGTGTACCCCAACTCTGGTTTTATCAAACGGTCCTAAATTTAAATGATTAATAACATATAAGGTTTTATGTAGTTATTCATGAGGAGTTTAACCTTGGCTCCCCCTCTTTAATTTGTTAAGATACATCTTGAGAGTTTTCTATTCCTTGTGGCTGTACGGTCCATTGATAACGATACTGTGGTTGACTTTATTAGTTGTTGGGATAGAAAACACAAATCTTTTACTATCCTCTGGATGTAATGGAATAGTGAAAAAAACAGTCCTTTAAATAAAAAATAATTATGTCCCATTGTTTCGGGGTCATTGTCAGCGAAGGATGACCAGGCTGACATGGTCCCATATCTTCCAAAATATGATTGATTGCTCGGAGGTCGTGCAAGAGCCTCCACTTGTCTGATTTCTATTTGATTACAAACACAGGTATGTTCCAAGGGCTGGTTGAAGGGAGAATGTGTCCCTGTTTTTCTTGTTCAGCTATTAACTGTTCTAGGGCGGCTAATTTTTCTGTTGATAGAGACCATTGATCTATCCATACAGGTTGCTCCGTTTTCCACGTTAAGTTTGAACAAAAGAAAGAAGTGCTTTATGGAGTCACTGTCCATTGCTGTATCCAGGGAAGAGCTGGGTGAGGATGGTCTGCAGTGTTTTGTTCACTTGCCGAGTGGCAGCAGCTCTGGCCGGCATCCCAGCCATAGCCAGCTCTGCAGCAGAGGTGCAGCTTGGCCGGGCAAGATTTTGCAAGGCTGCCGCTTCACAAAACATTCCCCACTTTTGTTGCCATAATAATTTTTTGCGTGGGAGTCAGGATCATTGTAATGAGCTGTTTACGGTCAAAAGGTGTAATTCGTATTACCTTACAGTACATTCTCTGAAAGAGATTGAGCTTCAGGTGAAGTAAGTCTCCACGTTGTAACAATTTTTCTTAGCTCCTCTATTAGGTCCCAGTTAGAAGGAGCCCACTCACTGGGTGCATTTTGGTGTATGATAACTGGGAATGCAGAGAAAGAGCATGGGCATCTGCTAATGCGTGACGCTTTATCTTCTCCCAGTTACTGGCAGGGTTTTTGGGTGTTGACTCTGAGTCGTCTAAAGGGTTAATATCACGGGTGCAAGCACCCATCTCTGTTCAGTTAGATCAATTAAGAGTTCTGTCCAGGATGGGTCATTTGAATTGGAATTGCTTGCAGCCTTAGCTAAATGCCACACCAGGAGAAGCTGCCTCCCAGATTACATTGCCCACTTCTTCCCACGTTTCTGGTCGGAATACTAGGGCACCATCCAACAGGGCTCTGTTGTTGCGAAGCCATTTCAGCAAAATGCGTAACTTAGTCTCATCACATCGGATTCCTCTCTTTTGAAGGAATTGGAGCAGTAGCTTAACTATTGCCTCTTGTTCTGATGATGCACCCTTCCACATGATTGCTCAGCTCCTCACCCGTGGTCTTCATGGTAATGCCTGGTTCCTTCAATTGGGAAATTGATGGGTGGCTACAGCATTTAATGAGCAGCCCAAGCTCTGAGGAATTCATGCTGGGTGGAGTTGGGAAGCCTTAGCATGGTTCCTCAAGGTTTTTAAAAGTTATAACGACTCTGTTGTGTTACGCAAATGAGGAAGCTGGCGGTTGAAGGCAGGAAATGTGCCCTGGCAGCATGGTTGTGTGGTTAGGCTGTGACCATTGAATGCTTTTTACTAGGACAGAATTGTCCAATCAATATTTGGTGTGAGAGTTAGCTCGTGTATAAAAGCAGAAAATCAACCCTGAATAGCCGACTTCACTTGGATCACATTGATTGTTGTGTGTTGTCCCATTCTTCCATCATCACAGGAAATGGTGCATGCCCAGTTTCCTGATAGGTGTGATGTGTTGTGTATACTGATGGCATTTGCCCATTCCAGGCTTGCTGGAGAAGGATACAACGGTTTGCTAAGCTGTAAACTGTCTCCTGTGTGTCACCTGCTGGCCTTTGAACAGTGGAATGGTCTCCCTGGGGAAGTGATGGATTTCTCTACACTGGACACTTCTCAGGCTCAGCTTGGCAGGGTGCTGTGCCATCTTATTTAAACTAGGAATCACCTAAAAGGTTGGACTAGATAATCCTTCAGGTCTCTTCTTACCTGGCATTCTGTGATTCTGTGACTTCACAGCCCTAACTTGCCTCTCCTCTCACAGGGATTCCTATATTTTGCCTTCTGCTTTTGGATACAAAACTTTAGAACACCACAGCCACCATCGGGATGTGGGATGTGCGTCAAACATCTTGTCTGAGGAGGCTGTTAGGAATATCACACCCTTTGTGAGCTTGTTATCTTCTCGGCATAAGGAAAAAATTCTTCGCAGAAAGGGTCATTAGGCAATGGAACGGTCTGCCCAGGGAGGTGGTTGACTCGCCTTCTGTGGAGGTGTTTAAGGTGCAGGTGGATTAGGTACTGAAGGACGTGGTTTAGAAATTGGTGGGAATGGTTGGACTCAATGATCTGTTTGGTCTCTTCCAACCTGGTAATTCTATGATTCTAGGGCTTTAGGTTTTATCAGTTTGCAGACAATTACAAATCCAGACTGCGTGTGATGCTGAGCAGCAAAAGGCTTTTTCCTATTCCTGGACTGCTGTCTGGAGGAAAATGGGGGTGGTGGCCCTGCTTCTTCAGGAAAACCAGATGTGTTGAGAATGCCACCAATAAATCTAATTTTCACTGCAACAGTGAGATGGCTGCCATACAAAGCAATTTTTGAGAGCTGCAAGCACAGTTAAGCCTTCTTGTATATTTTTCCAAACACATAGAACCAATTCCACTGACATTAGCGGGGCATTTCGAGACCCATGCAATGTGAAACTGCAATATTTGAAGCTCTCTAATTTCCATATATTGCTATGCTGTTGTTGTGAGTTAATTACAAAATATCATGAGTGATCAGATATGCTGATTTACATGAATGTTGTCCTAGTTTTCAAGGCTAATTCTAAGTTCCTGCTAAAGCTTGGTGGGAAAAAAATCCATTTCATATTCACTTTGCGCTGTGTACATAGATGCATTGTAGCATCTGAGCTGAGATCTGCTACTGTGTGAAATAATGGCCCTTCTTGCCCTGGTGCACCAATCAGTAAACTTCCCTTTGGTTTTGTGGGTTTTTTTGTTTTTGTTTTTTTTAATTAAACTCATCCCTATTATATCTGTTTAAGGTGCAGGTGGCTGAGGTACTGAGGGGCATGGTTTAGAGATTGGTGGGAATGGTTGGACTTGATGACCCGGTGTATCTCTTCCAACCTGGTGATTCTATGATTCTATGACCTTCCCTGAAAGATGTGTCTCCTTTCTGCAGCCTTTCACCTCTGTGTCCTTTGGGCATGGAGAATGGATTGAGAACAGCCTTTCCCATGTTACATCCTGTCGGTTATTGTGGGCGCAGCTATAAAATCCCAGATCATAAGATTTAGTTATCAGTCTGACAGTGTTTGCTGTGTTAACTGAGAGTCTCATGCTCAGGTGAATTAAGAAGCTCACCTTTAGTAGACATTTTTAGGCCTGATGAGTTTTAGTGTCTAACCTGGAGCAATTCAGCCTGAGGTTGCTGGCCTTCCCCTTCTGGCCACCCATCTTCTACCCAGCTTGTCCTGAATTTTCCATGCCCATTTCCCACCAGAAGTGCCACCCACTATCTCCTTGCTGCTCTTCTTTCCAGTCCCACATTGTCTTGTTTCCAGCCACCTTCTAGGTCATTAGACCATTCTGTATGGTTACATGGAATTTAAATCTGGATCATGGAACAGACTGATGGGATTTGGTTAAGTGTATGTTATGAATAATAAGCTTGAGGTCAACTGTTATGCAGAATGATGTTATGTTCACATAGATTCATGCATTTCCCACATCCCGCTGAAAGTCACACTTAGATTCAATCCCTGCAGTCTGGGTTTTTTTTCATATTTCCAATGGTATTCAAGTAATTTTGTCCTGGTAATTACTATGCTTTGTGCCATCTTGTGGCAAACGTTTCAAACTGCCTGTGCTACCTTTTGCCAGTTCGTTGGCTGTACATTCCTGCAAACCTGCTGTTTATTGGTGAAGTCTTTGCACCAAAACCTAATCTTCTCTTAAAAATATAATTCTGCTTTTACTTAAATGTATAACACGCTATGAAGGGTAACTAAAAGAGATCTTTAGTAGTCATTTTCAGATTACTTAACTGTAAATATTAGTTAATTTCTCAGAGCTAAGTTTTTTTTTTTTTTAAATGAACTGCTCTTTAGTTAAATATTAAAAGTTTTATAGATCCTGAAAGAAGATTTAAAAAATTCAGAGTAAAGATGAGACAATTTTCTTATCTTAAATCAACAATAGGCAGTGAAGACCTAGTTTGTGCAACACTTAAAGAGGTTATTATTTGTCGGGAGCCTCCAATAACATTTTTCAGGCCTTGTACGTGAAAGATGTGGCAGAACGTGTAGAAATCTACGTAAGTTAAAAAAAGTAGATCTGAATCTTTTTTTTTTTTTGTCTGACAAAAAAAATGAAAGTTTTACTCTGTCTATAACTGCAGTCAGTAACTCCAAGGAAAATGACAATATTCCAGCCTCTGTAAAGAGATAAAGATTAGGCCTCACTTAATGAACCATTTCCTGAAACTGGCAAGCTGTCCCTTGTATGTCTTTGCTTCTTTAATTTTTCTTCTCTTCTCTTCTCTTCTCTTCTCTTCTCTTCTCTTCTCTTCTCTTCTCTTCTCTTCTCTTCTCTTCTCTTCTTTTTTCTTCTCTTTTCTTTTCTTTTTTTTTTTTTTTTTTTTTTTTNTCTCTTCTTCTTTTCCCTCTAGGGGAAAGAGGAGAGAAAAGTTTGTCAGAAGATTATAGAAGATTAGGGAAAGAAAGCAAAGATCCTGGCAGTGTTTGTTGACAGCTTACTGAACATGAGCTAGCAGTGTGCCCAGATAGCCAAGAAGACCAAGGGCATCCTGGCTTGTATAAGAAACGGGGTGACGAGCAGATCCAGGGAGGTTATTCTCCCTCTGTACTCGGCACTGGTGAGACTGCACCTTGAATCCTGTGTTCAGTTCTGGACCCCTCACCACAAGAACGATGTTGAGGCTCTAGAGCAAGTCCCGAGAAGAGTGACAAAACTGGTGAAGGGGATGGAGTACAGGCCTTATGAGGAATGCCTGAGAGAGCTGGTGTTGTTTAGCCTGCAGAAGAGGAGACTGAGAGGAGACCTCATTCTCTCTATAACTACCTGAAAGGAGGTTGTAGAGAGAAGGGTACTGGCCTCTTCTCCCAAGTGACAGGGGACAGGACAAGAGGGAATGGCCTCAAGCTCCACAAGGGGAGGTTCAGGCTGGACATTAGGAAAAAATTCTTCACTGAAAGGGTAATTGGGCATTGGAACAGACTGCCCAGGGAGCTGATTGAGTGACCTTCCCTGGAGATGTTTAAAAGATGGGTGGAAGAGGTGCTGAGGGACATGGTTAAGTGTTTGATAGGAATGGTTGGACTCGATCCAGTGGGTCTTTTCTAACTTAGTGATTCTATGAATCTGTGAAAATAAAAATTCCCAGCCTCCTGGGTTACACAGATTGCATTACCTGAGAATCTTCCCTGGAAACCATTGAAAATTAGCATTGATTTATCTGAATTTACCAGTTCTAGCATAAGTGACTGCACGGTCTTAACTCTGCCCTCCTTCTGAGAGGTCCACATGATCCACAGCTTACCTGGAGGGTTTAGGCAACGTTGGGAGATAATCCTTTATGTTGCAGCCTGCTGTGCCGTCTGAGATCTGGATGTAGAAATGGGTATATTCTGTGTCACCAAACCCCAAATCAATATTGTAAAAAGTACCTGATGTGCTTTCAACCAGCTTTGGAGGCTTTTTTTTTTTTAGAAGTTTGCTGAGTACCTTGATTTGTGCTTTTGTATATGCCCAGCCTTGGCGTAATAAGTGTGTTGATGATGACAAACACATAAAATCTAGAGATTAGTAATTGTCTTGCTTTTATTCTAGTAGTGTCTTTATCTAATCTAACTTTTCACTGTGCGCTTGATAAATCTGCAAAGTTAGCTATGACACACAGTGATCTTGAGAACAGTCAGTAGCTTTTCTAAAAGCAAAGCCAGGAAAGTTTGCGATGCTCTTCTGACTCATTAGTCAATAAACTAGTGTTAATAGGAAGATCCAGATTCTTCTCCTATCTCCTTCGAGACTGTACTGACATATTAGCTGGTTTGAGGTGGAGGCAGGGTTTGCCCTTCTTTTTAAGCTGTTTCAACCTACAGCAGGGAATGGCCCAGAGAGGGTGTTGAAGCAAGGATTACCTGTTGCTTAGTGCTTAAGGTCTTCTTATTGAAGGGGTCATCATGAAAAGAACATAAAAAACCTCCAGGGCAGTTTTTGTGTTTCATGCAGTGAATTAATGGAAAATGTGAAATGTACTTAGGAAGTTGTCTTAATGGACTCATTTCTGGCTGTCTTTTTTGTATCTGATCCTCAATACATAAAAATCAGAGGGACAAATTTTTCCCTCTTCAAACCAGTTAATGAGGCTACATTTGTGAAATATTGTCTCATGATGTACACCATGAAGTTATGGCAGCACGGATCTATGCACTGCAGCCCTGGAGAGCTGCTTCCAAACCTGCTGGATGCAGAGGAATATCTACAGACCTTCCTTTTAGTACTTTCTGCTCTGGAATAGCTATTTAGCTGTCAGTGCTGTGCTAGAGAGAAAAGATTTTGTTAATTAGTCTTATTTTGGTTTTGGTTTTGAAATGGAGAATGCTGTCCTCATTTTTTGAAGCAACTTGGAACTTGTGAAACCTGGATTTGTAGGAATCGAGAATGAAGATCAGCTTTTCACAGTTCCTATTTGTATCCTTGCAGAACAGTATTTAGTAGCGAGGAAGAAAGTTCACAATGAAGAGCTCTTTTTTTTTTGTTAATTTTATTTTCAGAAGGTACATATTGCAAATATTTTTGTTTGAGATCTTTGAATATTTTAGTAGTGCTAAAGTAGTGCTAAGTAGTGATTTAGAGTAACGTGGATTCTGAGGTGTATTTACGACTAAACCCAGAACTTTAGTGTTGTATTAATCATGTGAAACTCAAGGTTTGCGAGTTGTCTTTTGAGAAAATAACTGCTGGTGCTGTTAAAATGAAAAAGAACAGTTAAACATGCATTTATATTAATCTCTCCTGGAAAACACAACCAAAGCACAACCTTACAGTTGCAGTCAGTAATATACAAACATTTGCTTGGAATACCTACTTAGAAGTGATGACAGACAGTCAAACAGGGGCTGGAGCTAGAACACTAAATATAGTTTAGGAGGAATGTGGTTATGTTCTACACTGGGTTCAGTTGTCCCTGTTTGTGCTCCTTGCTCATCCTAAGGGGTTTCCCCATTCTTGCCTCACAGCCACTTTGTCTGTGGGCACCTGCCAACTCCTCCATCTCCTGCCAAAAGGCTTGGCACTGTGACTAAGCTGGTGAGTGTGTCTGAGCCAGTCTGAGTCTATTCAGAGTCATTCAGCATTTCAGCAGGGCACTCCCTCTTCTGAAAGCATGCTGCAAAGATACCGGAGCTGCCACTGCCGAGAGCACGTGCAGGTTCAGCAAAGCTTAAACTCTACGCTTTGCCTCACACCTATTTTGTCCTTACATGGAGTCCCTGTTAGGTTGAAACCATCTTTTTGGGGTACTTGCAATAGCTGCAGAGCCTCCATCCCTGTCTGAGGCTCATGGTTACGTATAAGAAACATACAAAGACTTATTCCTTGAAAAATATGGGATAACTGTCATAACTCAGTGGGGTTTTTTCATTAAATCTTCCTAGAAGGTCTTTGACAAGGATATGAGAAAAGGCCAGATCATGAAGTCCAAATGACCTAGGAATAATTAAGCTACAAAATAAAAGTGGCTACAGACTGTATTGGGAGCCCAGGAGGCAAAACATATTGCACAGCTGTTCTGATAAAGTTTGACCATACACTGACAGAGAAAGCAGGACTTGGCTTCATGCTTGCGTCAAGGTGGTATTAAGGACTGGAGTCCACTGTTTTCTTTTTAGGATGCATTTGCATCCTTTCTTTCCATGTTCATCTCTTCTTGTTATCAGTTTACAGACAAATCTTGTAGTAGGTGTGGCTATACGAAGTCCATGTTTTTTCTTGTTTGTGGTTTTGCCACAGGATATTTCCCAACATCCAGAAAAAGTGGAGGAGAAATTTTTAAAATGCTTGAACTGGAGATTTGTGAGAAAACCAAGACATTTTTTTATTCCCCTTTCTTTTGGTTCATCAGGGCACACTTGCCAGCTTTATGTTTCAAGATGGAAAGTTATATACCGTGATTTTATCTCCAGAAATAAGCTGTTATGCTTTTGGTAAGCAGGTTTGTAGGAGAGGTAGTATCTTTTGTTAGACTAATTCATAGTCTGGAAAAGGACAAACCAGCTTTCCACACACATGCTCTTCCTTAGTTCAGTTTCAGGCCTCTACTAAGTCAGTACATTTAGAAAGAAAGTGACCCTGCGGTGATCTGAGTTCTGTTTTAGACAATGTCTATTACTTCAGCTTACTGAGCTAAGCAAATAAGCATATCCAATGCACCTTTATTAGTGAGATAAGTGACAAGAATGATTGTTATCACTGTTGATGAAACCATGCTACTCTTTCTGTTTCTAGCCCCTTACACCATTTGGAATGGAAACCTCTCTCCTCTTTGCTGGCAGGTGCTGTTAAAAAGTGAAGACACTGCCCATCTGCTCTGCAGGCAGGGTTTCCAGGAATACACAGTGTGCTCAGAATGGAAAGTCAGCCGTCCCACCCATGTCCAAACCCAAATGACAGGGAAGGGGTGGTTTTAGGTGTGATAAACATAAGTGGCTTTGGGTTGGAACCTCAGGGTGTGAAGATGGCCAGACAGAAAATGACAGTGCAAGAGAGTAGTGATGCAGAGTGGCGTGGCAAACAGAGACATTTTAAGGATTTTTGGTAACACTTGGTGGTGGTGGGTAAAGTGGTCGCACCAAAACACATTTTGACATGGGAAACAGTACAGAAAAATTATGGAGAGGGAACTGCTGGCAGAAATGCTTCACAGAGGAACAGGAGCTATGTCACACAATCAGCACTTTGGGGCATCTAGTGTTCCACAAGATGGGCCAAGCCTAGACAAAATAAAGGATTAGGCATTCAAAGTGAAGCTTTGGCAAAACTGTGGGAGAATCTCTATGCTATACCTGCCTGTCCTTTCAGATGTCATGTTTCAGAGGCACCACAAAGGTTTATTAGACAGTTTTGCATGGCTTATTTTAGACATTAGGAAGAAATGTTCTCCTATGAGGATGGTGACGACCTGGCTCAGGTTGCCCAGGGACATGGTGGCTGCCCCATCCTTGGAGGTGTCGAAGGCCAGGTTGCACAGGGCTTAGAGCAGACTATTCCAATGGGAGATGTCCCTGCCCGTGGCAGGGGATTTTATGAACTGGATGGGCTTTAAGGTCACTTCCAACCCAAGTCATGATGCTGTGATTCTATGTCTGGCCTTCATAGTCCGTTTGTCTTTTTCTTAGCTCTTTTTTGATTTAGTTTTGTTTTTCTTTTGAGTGTGCATCATTTCTATTTTTTTTTTCATATAAGGACCATACAAAAGCAGGAGGGGTCTAGGTGGATAAAATTGAATGTAGTTTGTGCAGGTAACCCTGTTGTATTCCATTTGGGTAGGAAAGTGTTGGTACAATTCAGCTTTTCATGCAACTTGACATGCTGGAAAATGCACTATCTTTTTTTTTTTCCCCCACCTATTTGAAGTTTTCCCCTCTCCAGGCTGTGGAACCTCAGAAGCAGATTTCTTTCCTTGGCACCCTAACTCTACAGCTATGCAGCGGCGATATAAGACTAATCTGTGTCCTCAGGACATATTTGTGGGCTGACACATCTAGCTGTGGGTTTGGCATGACATTGCTAATGAGTCTAATTTTCAAATGCTTATTTCTCCTAGGACCTCATGTAAGTACTTGGATTCAGTTCTGGAGAAATGCTGGTGAGTGAAACATGCAGTTATTCTTTCTTCTTGGTTTCACATCTACCACAGCTCCAGTGATGGCATTTCTCATTTTGCTGAACTGTGAGTTTCATGCTCACTTGTTGTGACTTATGCTTTATCACTACCATGTTGGATGAAGTATGAAAGAGAGTGGTAGCTTGGGGAATTTTAATTGTTTCATCTGAAGAATGCCTTCATTAAATGAACAGCATTTTTATAAAGATCCACGATGATCTGAGCCACACTGGTGTAGATAATCTCACTGAAGGTAGTAGCATTACTGTTTTCTTCTTCACTCCTGTTTTTGTCTGTGATGATGACATGGTTACTAAGTAATGGAAGAAGTGCTTCAGGCTTTCCTCTTACTCTAACAGGTTAAAACTCTCCTCCAGATCCAACCTGGTGATTCTATGTACATTTTACTGAAGTCACCAATACATTAGAATATAGAACATGGAAATTTATAAAGAAGTGAAAAATTAGGTGACAGAACTTACAATGGCATTCACATGTAATTCATATTCATATGCATCACTGTAATTCAATTACAGTGATTTAATTCAATTCATATGCATCACTGTAAGGGATGCAGCTTTAGACTGATTTTTTTCCCCATGTTTCTGTAAAAATAGGTAACCTCATTTGGCAGGTTAATTGTTAATGTATATGGGTTTAACTGTCTTCTGCCAGGTAGTCTTGCACTCTGAAAATTGCATAAAGTCCTTTTCATCAGTTTGGCAAAATTGTGTGGAGAAAAAAATATAGCTGAGCAGGTTTGAAGATGGTACTGTGCTGAAACTGTTAATTGTTATTTAATTGGCCTGTTGAGGATGCCTCCAATTACCTGCTGACAGTAACCAACATACCTCCTGTTTCAAACTCCTTATGAAAACTATCTCGTGTAGCATAGTGTTATGCTACATTTCTGATACTTGTGTGGTTTAATCTGAATCACAGGTCTGGTTCTTGCTGCCTTTTCACCCAGCATGAGTAAGCATTAAAAGTTAATGCTGAAGAAGCAAACAAGATGAGATCAAGCTCTGTGACATGATTGACACACTGGAGGGGAGGATGCCGTCCAGAGGGACCTGGACAGGCTTGAGAGGTGGGCCTTTGTGAACCTCACAAAGTTCAACAAGAACAAGAGCAAGGTCTTGCACTTGCATCAGGGCAATCCCAAGCACAGAGAGAGGCTAGGTGGAGAATGGATTGAAAGTAACCCTGAGGAGAAGGACTTGGGGTGCTGGTGAATCATGAACTCAATGTGAGCCAATAATGCGTGCTTGCACCCGAGAAAGCCAGCTGTATCCTGGGCTGCATTCAAAGAAGTGTGATTAACAGGGTGGGGGAGGTGATTCTGCCCCTCTACTCCTCTCTCATGAGACCTCACCTGGAGCCCTTCTAGTAGGCCTGGAGTCCTCAGCACAGGAAGGACATGGATCTATTGGAATGTACCCAGAGGAGGCCACAAAGATGATCGGAGGGCTGGAACCCCTCTGATACAAAAATGGGCTACTAAAGTTGGTCTTGTTCAGCCTAGAAAAGAGCAGGCTCCAGGGCAGACCTTAGAGCAGCCTTCTGATACTTAAAGGGGCCCTACAGGAAAACTGAAGAGGCATTCTTTAGCAGGGACAGCAGGGATAGCACGAGGTGGAACGGTTTTCATCTGGAAGAGTGGAGATATAGGTTAGGTACTAGGAAGAAATGTTTCTCTGTGAGGGTGGTGAGGCACTGGCACATGTTACATGGAGAAGTTGTGGCTGCTGCATCCCTGGAGGTGCTCAAAGCCAGATTGGATGGGGCATTGAGGGACTTGATCCCATGAGAGGTGTCCCTGCCCATGGCAGTGGGCTGGGAACTGGATGGGCTTTGATGTCCCTTCCAACCCAAACCTTTCTATTATTCTATGATTCTTTGTTATGTTTAATGGCCTGCTGTCCTTACTGAGAACTTGACCAAGAAAAACTTTCTGTGCTCTGGTTGCACAGACATGTTTCCTGGATTGATTGTGACTTGTGCACAGAAGTCCCCGAAGATGTAATTCTTCACTAATAGAGGTGTTGATTTGTCCTTCAGCAACAGCTTAGAAAATTTTGCGACTTTTCTGCTTAAATAAATCAGTCAAGGAAGGAGCTTGCTACTGTATAACATATGGAGTTGTCAGTAGGTTTTGTCTTTGAAAATGCTATTAATAACTTCTGGAAAAAGAGTCACACAAAACTGGCAGCAGAGCAGTAACATTAAGTGCAGACTGATTAAGGGGGTAAGGGCCTTCTTAAGTGATATAGTGCAGGGAAGGGTAATGTTGAACAGTTACACTAAAGAAGACACAATGGAATATTGATGTCATGTATTTTCATTCATTAGTGCCAAACAATTTTCCGACCTTCAGGCTAAATCTCCCCTCCTAGGTTTGTCAGTGAGCCTTACATGGCTTCAGTAAAGTGTTTTAACAAATTAATTGTTGCTGCAACCCCAGCAGTGATCTCAGGAAGAACTACAAAGGGAGAAAGTCCCATTTTCCTGCTGAGGAAACAGAGGAACACAAAGAAACCTTTATCACCCAACAGTTTCATATCCCTACTACTAGAGATTATGAGATATGTTATCAGTTCCCCCCTTTTTTTCTTTGTACTTTTTTTTTTTTTTTGGTATTATTATTATTATATAAAAAGCACTCAATTTCATCATTGTGTTTTTTAATGAGGAGATAAAGAATTAACTGATCTGAAGATCCAAGTGGCCCAACTTATGAAGCATTAGAAAAGTGAACAAGCTTGATTACTGTATTATGCAGTTTGGTAGTTCAGCATAATGCCCTTGCCAGCACACAATGCAGTTATTGTGAAACTAACCCCAAGTGATAAAGTGCTTAAGAAATACTGTTTGGAAGTGTTGCTGAAGAACAAGAAGTCCCAGTTCAAGGTCTTTGGCTGGTGTACACTGGCAAAGTTTATATATGTCATCTGTCAGTTGCAGAACTATTTATTCATGTACATTGTTTTCATGATGGTGTGACGTTCTGCCTGAAAATATAGCCTGACCAGCAATTTCTGCTTCACTGAGAGAATATAAGAAAATTCTGGACTTCTTCTCCCCTACCAGTGTAAGGTTTTTTTTATGTAGATGGATTTTTTCCTTTTTAAACTGAAGTAAAATTCTTATAAAAATGACAATATAATCACCAGGAATAGATTCTTACATACTTACCTGAGTAAAGCCATTAAATAACCAAAATGAGATATGCTTCATGGTATTGCAAGTAATGGGAAAACAGTTGCCTTTATGGAGACAAAAAAATGCCTGTATGTCACCTGAAAATACATACTAAAATAGTGAGGTTGACCCAGAAGGTGAACTATATCCTTGGCCAAATCTGAAGAAGCGTGGCCAGCAAAGCAAGAGGGGGGATTCTGTGCCTCTTGCTACTCTTTCATGAGACCTCACTTGGAGTCCTGTGTCCATTTCCGGAATCTCCAACATAGAATCATAGAATCACCAGGTTGGAAGAGACCCACCAGATCATCAAATCCAACCATTCCTACCAACCATTCCTATCATAGGGATATGGAGCTATTCAAGTGAGTTCAGAGAAGGCCATGAAGATAATCTGAGGGATGGAGCACCTCTGCTGTGAGGACAGGCTGAGAGAGTTTGGGTTGTTTATCCCAGAGAGGCTTTGGGGAGACCTTATAACAGCCTCTCAGTACCTCAAGAAGGCTACGGAAAAGCTAAGGATGGAGTTTTTGTAAAGGCATGTAGTGATAGAACAAGGGGGGAAGATTTAGATTAGACATAAGAAATTCTTCACAATGAGGGTGGGAGGCCCTGGCCCAGGTTGCTCAGGGAAGTCATGACTGCCCTATCCCTGGAGGTGTTCAAGGCCAGGTTGGATGGGGCTCTGAGCAACCTGATCTAGTGGGAGGTGTCCCTGCCCATAGCAGAGGGGTTGGAACTGGATGGACTTT
This sequence comes from Piaya cayana, assembly GCA_013389865.1. NCBI lineage: Eukaryota > Metazoa > Chordata > Aves > Cuculiformes > Coccyzidae > Piaya > Piaya cayana. The sequence continues at coordinate 84,267 of WAAB01017715.1, forward strand.
ATGATCCCTTCCAACCCAAACTTTTCTATGATTCTATGACATTCTTGTTAATAAAGGGAAGCAGCTAAAAAAGGTGATGGTATGTATTGCAAATCTCAATGCTAACACTATCACAAATGAGATGTTTTTTCTAGATAAAGCTCCTATTTAAATAAAAGTGTAACTTAATAGAGTTTGATGATAACGTTGCACTATTACATACTGCATTGAGGAAATATATGAGGGAGAATTGGGTTATGTGTGCTTCTAGCTGAAGAATTTTATGTATTTACAGCCAAAAGATTATGTGCATACATAATTCCCTATGATTTAAAAGTTTCATAATGCTTATCCCTAATTCACTTACANCCTATCATAGGGATATGGAGCTATTCAAGTGAGTTCAGAGAAGGCCATGAAGATAATCTGAGGGATGGAGCACCTCTGCTGTGAGGACAGGCTGAGAGAGTTTGGGTTGTTTATCCCAGAGAGGCTTTGGGGAGACCTTATAACAGCCTCTCAGTACCTCAAGAAGGCTACGGAAAAGCTAAGGATGGAGTTTTTGTAAAGGCATGTAGTGATAGAACAAGGGGGGAAGATTTAGATTAGACATAAGAAATTCTTCACAATGAGGGTGGGAGGCCCTGGCCCAGGTTGCTCAGGGAAGTCATGACTGCCCTATCCCTGGAGGTGTTCAAGGCCAGGTTGGATGGGGCTCTGAGCAACCTGATCTAGTGGGAGGTGTCCCTGCCCATAGCAGAGGGGTTGGAACTGGATGGACTTTATGATCCCTTCCAACCCAAACTTTTCTATGATTCTATGACATTCTTGTTAATAAAGGGAAGCAGCTAAAAAAGGTGATGGTATGTATTGCAAATCTCAATGCTAACACTATCACAAATGAGATGTTTTTTCTAGATAAAGCTCCTATTTAAATAAAAGTGTAACTTAATAGAGTTTGATGATAACGTTGCACTATTACATACTGCATTGAGGAAATATATGAGGGAGAATTGGGTTATGTGTGCTTCTAGCTGAAGAATTTTATGTATTTACAGCCAAAAGATTATGTGCATACATAATTCCCTATGATTTAAAAGTTTCATAATGCTTATCCCTAATTCACTTACATTCCATCGGCATCCAGCCTAAGTTCACTCCAGCGTTCAAGTCTGTGATTTCACAAAGTAGACTCTTAAGCACTGAATTTCATGAAACAGATAATTTAAGAGAAGGATATAGCAGCATGGTCAACTCCAAGGAGAGAAGTCAACTTGAACCAAGAAATCCCTGGGCACTTACACCCTTACAGACCATTTACCCAACCTTCACACAGTGGTTTGGTCTAGAAGTAGTATTTGGGTCTGGGGTCTTCTCCTTCCTTATTGGATTCTTTCCTGTATCTTGTCTTTATGAAGCTGCTGTTGATGAGCTGATTCCTTGAAGACTTGGTATTTTTCTGGTTTTTGTTGACCCTGGAGGCCCTGTTTTGACTGAACAGGTTGAATGTGCTGGGAAAGTTTTTAACTGGAAATTCTCAGCTTACAGCCTGTACTTCAGCATTTCTAACAGAATGCTAAGCAATCAGCATACTAAATAACACAATATTATAACTCTAAATGATTTATTCTGTTTTAAATATTTATTATTTAGGCTGAACAAGTAATCTTTGTTAAAGAGGAGTGGTGCCTAGTCATGTAGTCCAGCTGCCATCCAGAGGGGATTTAAATTGGGCTCATGAGTGATCTGTCATGCCTAAAAAGTCTTCTTGCTTTGAGAAGCACCCGTGAGAGGCATCCCAACCAAAGGGGAATCATGACCATGAGCAGGGAGAGCTCAAAGAAGGCTTGTGTAGGCTATGATACTTATGGGGTAAGAGTGATTAGTTGACAGATAGTGAAATTGTATATGAAGCTCCATATCAGTGTTTGCTGGGTCACATTGCTCCTTATGGTTTCTTAAAGGGTAGAATCTTTACCTCTTCAAAAGCCTGAACCAAACTGCTACTGGTTCAGCTAAAGAAGTGAGGTGGAACATATCTGTCACAAGGAGTTAAACTGAAAGCATCTGAGAGCAGAAAACAGTGTAAATAGAAGGATGTAAAGTGGCAGTGATCTTAGTCACAGGGTCAGTGTTATTAGTTTAAATAAATTTAAGGAACTACTAAGAGGATAAATATAGAAGAAGGAAAAGAATGAGGAAATGGTGGAAACTGAATATCGTGAAAAGTTTTTATCACAATTCAGGGAACCTGAATATTTCTGGGACATATTTGCTTGTTGTGGGTAGTGATAATACTGCTTCACTGAACTCACTTACGTTGGTGTAGTATGTAACTACTGTCAGTTTTCATTTCACATGCTTATGAATTTTGAATTACGGAAGTGGATTTTTTTTCTGTGTGTCCACGAGCTGTACGAAAAAAACAACTACGAGTGAGCTTGAACAATCATCAAAGCCAGAACATTTCCCCATTAGCTGGGTTTTATTGCCATCTGGTGGCTGCTTAAGTCTGTTTCAGAAAGAGCAGCTGTGAATGGTTCACATTTTGTGTGCTGGCATTCATATAGTTCCGTAAGAAAACACAAAATCAGCAGCTGTATAAACAATGTTAAGTGTGTTTAGAAAACACTCTGACATTATATAATATAATGCTTAGGGACATGGTGTAGAGCTGGATTTGGCAGTCTTATGTTTACAGCTGTGCTTGATGTTCTTAAAGGTCTTTTCCAACCTAAATGTTTCTCTGATTCTTTAATAATATATATAATATTAAATATAATACTACATACTAATATGAAGACTTTAAATACTATGACACAAAGATGCATGTGGCCATATGCAACCTAAAGGCCCTGTAGATTTTGGTAGTAATAAAAATACAGTGTACTGTGCAGCATTTAGTATTTGCAGTTCTCTAGAATTGTAAGATATATGAGATCCTAAGGTACTCTTTGACTTGCTTCTTTCTTCTATGAAATTATGCTTCTTCCTTCTATTATTTATGGTACAGTATTCCTCAAACCCAGTTTAAATTTCAACTTTATCATTTTCGGTTGCTATCCTGTCTGCTCCACTCAAATGTTAATAAGAGATGCTATTTGTTAATCTCCTTGATTTGTGTGTGTTACTTTGCCATTTAGTTT